>JAFJYH010000427.1:0-32373 GCA_017365405.1 Cadophora malorum | reverse complement strand
GGCTTTGGGGGCGGTAGAGGGGGCAGATGGTGAGCGAAGGAAACAAATGATACCATAATATGGACTGGGCGGATGTCTACAGGAAGATTTTCGGGCATGAAGGCGTACGGCGTTGCATATCAAGGCAATAAGTAGCCATGAAAGAAATATGGACCGTTTCTCCCCCTTCATCCTTTCCGTTTAGCTCGCCGTGTTGCAATTCATCGCACATATCCAAATCCTTTAGATGACACCTAGTTTGCATGATTCGAGAAACTTGCGGGCAGTTCTGGTCCATTCCGCCATTCCATTCCATTCCTATCATGTATACATCCCAAACCCCCGCCATGACTTCCTAGTACTCCACGACGGTATCTCCCCTGCGCTTGCCCCTCATGTCCCATTTGCCCTAACAGAATCAGTACTGAATGCCCGTATTTCTCTTCCAGCATAACTTACATCTGTCGTGTAAGCCAAGTATCCGATCAACGCTGGGAATGCAACGACGTAGGCGAATGTGATTCTTGCGGTTCGTCCGGTCCATCTGAAATACTTGTGTCGGTTGATCCACATGTCTGCCGCCAAATTAGTATCTATGCCAATGTCTGATCAATCCGTTAAGAAAAGGTGCTGGCAGCTATGGTGGGAGGTATATGGAATTGTGCATACTGTTGTATTTGACTAACGCCGGGTCAAGGGCGATCGCTACAGAATAGAGTCAGCTTTGAATAGTTAATTGGCTCATGAACCAGCTTACGGTGATTGTGGTGGCCCGCCATGATGAGTGTTGTTGACGCCGCCGTCGATTGAAATGATGGCTTGGGTTCTGGAGCTTCAGAGCATGAGGTTCAAGATGCAGCCAATACGCGATGGAATAACAGTTTATCCGACAACATTCGGCAAGAAAAACGGGATGCACGGGATATGTGGATCCATCCCGTGGGAATCGGTGGTTTGAGACAACCTCGGCCATCAGACTCGTCATGGCGGAGAAATTCATATTTCGTTGCCTCATTCACTATTGCTTTCATATGATTCCAATCTTGACTATAAAATAGATCCTCTTCTTTTGTAAATCAGATTTGTACATATCCAACATACCTGCCAATTGTATATACACTCGCACATACCATGGCATCAACTACAGCAGCTTCTACGGAAAAGCCGAAGGTTATCTTGTATTGGTAAATCTTGTTCGAATCTTCTTGTGCGGTACAACTCAGATTGACGATTTCTATGAAAGGCTTGAACAATCTCGCTCGCAACGTATTCTTTGGCTCCTGGAAGAGTTGAAGGTGGAATATGAATTGAAGATATTCCATCGCAACCCGAAAACTCATCGTATGTTGACTTCCTTCTTCATCCCCATCGGGGTCCTCTAGTCTCGCGAAGACATATTCATATTTGGCGCTCGACATACTCCAAGAGCTGCCTGACATCTCATTCCTTGATGTTATGATCCGCACTGACATTCATGAAGTGGCACCTCCCGAACTCAAGCAAGTCCACGCTCTTGGGAAGTCACCAGTCATCTCTGTTCTTTCTCCTGGTGCAACCGAGCCTGTAATCATTGCTGAGAGCGGCTTCATCACTGAGTATCTCCTCGAACATTTCTCTGAAGGAACCAACTTGTTGCCGAAGAGGTACAAGGATGGCCAGGAAGGAAAGGTTGGGGGCGAGACCGAGGAGTGGTTAAGATACAAGTTCTACATGCACTACGCAGAAGGCAGTCTCATGACTTTCATGTTGCTTGCTCTCGTTTCTGGAGGTAAGTTCTCTTCTTTGTTCTCATGTGTTCACAATCACATGTGATATTTCGAAGTACACGCCCAGACTAATCTCGCTTCACTAGAAATCAAAAACTCACCAGTCCCTTTCTTCATCAAGCCAATCACTGGTGCTGTAGCAGGCAAGATCAACTCCAATTTCCTGGACCCGAACTTTAAGACCCACTTCGGCTTCCTCGAATCGCAACTTGCTTCCTCTCCTAATGGAGGCAAGTATCTCTGCGGCCCAAACCTGACTGGCGCCGATATCCTTCTCAGCTTTCCCCTGCTTGCTGGGAGAAGTAGAACTGGTTTGACAAAAGAGAAGTACCCAAAGCTGTATGGCTACATTGACATGATCGAAGCGGAGTCAGGTTACAAGAAGTCTGTGGAAAAAATTGTCGAGATCGATGGGAAATTCGAGACTACGATTTAATCCTCATGATGCAGGTATAATGTATTACATCATCTAGTCTTTCCATATAATCAAGATATACGTTTCAGTATCACTGCTCTATCTTCTCTGATACGTACTCATTTGATGATGCGTCTCGGTAAAGTAAAGCCAGTACGTGCATATCCGGGGTACTGCACCTGGCAATAGCATATGTCTACAATTTATCTACAATTCGATAGCATGGCGAACAGACTTAACACTCACCGTAATGGAGGAGAACTGGCTCCTCAAAGCCCACTCCAAGTGAAGAAGATTGATAGAGCGATTTTGTGGACACTGTCGTATGAATGCAGTCCAGCTTTCTATGTCATGCCCATCTTTTAGCGACCCATGACTTCGAGCGCACACAAGGGTGAGAAGAACTGACCAAAGACTGGACACTATATTAGCAATATCCGCTGCTAAGACCAAGCCCGACAAACTCTGACTTCCATAACAATCTTCTCGAGTCTCAGGTCAATTTTAATATAGAACATTTAATATTGTACATTCTAACTCTATGCTATGCATTAAATGCTGACTGGTACGATGTTTAACACCCTATTGCAATGCAACCGTTCAATCATGACTTCATCTCCAGCTCTTCCTTTTCCCCACTTCAAGCTAAGCGAGAGGCCTACACAACGACTGGATCTGACGCTGCACCCAGTCCGTTCCCTTTTCCAATCCCTTTCGCCCTTCCCTTCTGGACAGCTTCGATGGCTCGTCCTACTGCGTTCAAGTCTCCTAGCAACGTGACATGGCCACGATCGCTGGATATGCGCCCCCCATATGCTGCTTTGTATCCTTCGGGTAACATTGCCTCCTTGGCTAAACACACTCCATCGCCACTTGCAAAGGCCAGATTATCATACACGTCTGCGCAAGGTATAGAATCTCGGCCATCGACCTTAGCTCCAGCACAAGTGGGGATGGCTTTGCCATATATCAGCGCGAGAGGTGGATAAGCATTCGCGGCGGCGTGCTTTGGGTTGAAGTGCAGTTCTTGCTTGAACTGCTTAGTTTCCTTGAGTGTGCGTTCAAGATAAGCGATCGCCTTGTCTCTCGGAATAGTAACCGCTGTTGAGACGGACGAAGTCGTGGCCTGGCCTTTGTTCACTGGGTTGGATTTGCTGCCCATTCCGGCCAGTTGTGGTGCCAATGTTCTGTCAGTGCCACCTTCCATGCCTCGAATGGCATCTGCTGCGCGTGTTGTCTTGGTAGGAGGCGATGGTGAAAGCCGAACATCCTCAGACTCAATGCCACCATCCGAATGTGGAATGTTTGGCGTTGATGTTCCTGAATTCGATTTCTTATTGGGTATCGGGAGGTTCAGCAAGCTGCCGGGCATGTTGAGCAAACCTCCGAAAGCACCGGAAGCTGGGTTCTTTGGTGGCAATGGTGGATCAGTACAAGGAGACCATCTGTATTTGATCCAGTCGTCGATGTTGAAGAAGTCGACTGGATACTTTTCTTTGGTTTTTATATCGACGAAGCAGCCTCCATCCTCAGGAAGCAATACAAAACTCGTCCGAAGTGTGAAATTTACTTGGGCAGTAAGAACCCGCGAACTCAGTAGGACTGCATCCCCGTTCCTGAGAGGCCCCAGGATATTTACACAAGCTTGGGGCACGCCCGCATAGATGACACCGGAGAACAGCTCAGGTCGCTTGTTGACGACATGACGAGTGATGAGGCCTCCCAGACTGTGGGCGATAACGAGAGCGCCACGTTCAACGCCTGTAGGTGTAACTTCGCCCAAATTATTTGACGGAAGGGTCTCAAGAAACTTCTGTAACTGTCGGCTCAAAAGATGAGGACTTAGGCGCCAGTCGTAGCCATAATCCCACACTCGCAACTTTCCACTGCGGGCATTCTCACTCTCTGCCAAGCGTTTGAACAGGCGCTTACTGATATCGACAGGTCCGATATTCTGTAACATACCGGACGGATAAATTGTTTCCTGCATGCGTTCCTCATCTTCAGGTTCGAGTCCAACCTCCAAATCCACCTTTCGAATATTCAACCCAACCTTCACGGGTACCCAAACCTGTCGATGGGTTTTGGTTGAGCGAAGAATTGAGCCTCGGTATCCCCCCATTATTACTACATCTCCTGTCAAATTCTCCATAGCCCGGTCCAGGTAGGTAGCATTCGGACCGTCCGTGGTGGTCCGAGCCGTTTCAAAGGCTGCTTCTGGTCTTGATACTGCCGCACCGATTAGTCCAGGGGAAATAGCAGGAGTTGCTATAATTGTTTTTCTTTTCGCACCAGTGCCTGGAATAATGTCTGGCATATAATTAGTCTCTGTTTTCCATCTGGCAGGAACATTCGCTGAGTTCAAAAAATTCATGTTGAAACCAAAACTGGAGACACGAGGCATACTGGGCATACTGGGCATGCTAGGCATACTCGGCATCTGAGGCATTCTGAAGCTTGATCGATCTTGTAAAGAATCTCTGATGGCTTTGACGCGTGAGTTGACTTGCTCCCTGTGGTTTTCGAAGCGAGTATCGTCGCCAAGTGATGATGCTCGGGACAGAGAATGGTAGAGCAGGGAGTCGTCCGATGTTGATCTACGTAGAGCGGCTGGCCGTTGTTGTCCAACTGGTGTTCTTTGTCTCGTGACTTGAGGACGAGCAGCAACTATTGGCTCAAATGTCCTCGCTCGGGGAGATGACATAGGGGACCCTGGGCCAGAAGAACTTGTTGACCGAACCGTAGTCGACCGGGACGGCTCTCTCGGAAAACTTAAAGAGCCTCCAGACCTAGGCTTCGTACTGCTACTTGAAGAAGATCCAAACATATTTCCAACCTGAGCCATTGACGGAAGTCCTTTTGGCAGTAACTTCCTTAACGCCTCCGCGCCTCCTGATAGAGACCTTGTCCTTGAACTGTTCCCACTAAAAACGCCAGCTAATGATGTTTGGTGAGGAGCATCTTTGGGCTGGAAAGCAAAGGGCTTCGGTCCTGGGTGCCATGGTGTCGGAAGTGGAGGCTCTTCCAATTTTGGAGAAGGTAGATTACCAAGTGAAAGCCCCTCAATTGGTTTGGATACTCCAGATGTTTCTTGCCCAGGAGAAACAGAAGTGTCCAACACCCCGTGCGACTTTGGCGTTGATATTTCCTCCGAGAAATCTTCATCATGTGCTGGAGGAGTCTCGGTATCGCTATCAAAATAACCTCCTCCCTCAGTCTCCTCCATTGCAGCTGCCTTTTCATTCGCTGGTGTCCTAGCGGATTTTAGACGAGTGGCGACCCTGCTCATTGACAATTCAATGAGTGACTGGGCGTCCTCGTTTGATAATGGTGAGACCGCCATGGTTTCTGTATCTTCTTCGTAGTCATCGGAGACTTCATAAAGGTGTGGTGAAGAAGAAGGTACGGCGGAAGGCTCAGCTGTTGTGTTGCTGACATCTCCCAAAGTGACGGGACCGCCATTCCCGGAATCCGACATCACGTCCTGAGCCTGATAGCGGGGACGAGTGAGGTGTAAGTCTGGAAACGCCGTACCGTATCCACGCCTTACGAGATACGATCGGGAAGTTGCCAGAGGCAAAGTGTGTGTGTGGGTTCTGGGCCTCGGTGTTGGTGAACAATACTGTAAGACCCACGAGCACCGGATGCGCGGGAATGAATGGGACCGATACCTAAGGTTCTCAGCTCCAGCATCTGCAAATTTCGAATTTGGGAAGACTTACTTTCTTATGTCCCGTTTCTGACGCAGTCTTTTTGTAGTGTCAAATCACAAAGTCCGCCAGGCACAGCCTGTCTTTCACGTATGTTGGTGAATGTTTTGGCGGCGCAGCCGAATTCATGATCATTGATCATCACAGGGCAAGTACGAGTACTTGTACGGACAAGCGTGTTGACGTCAACCGATGTCTGAACATCACTGCCGACATACTCTTCACCACTTCGCAACCCTTTAAGTACACTGCGCAACATGCTGCGATACGAATCTCTGACATAGCAAGGCTACGAAAGGAGATAGCATCAATACGAGGCGGCTTAAATCAGACCTCAGGACTTCGCAAGGCTGAGAACGGCGATGCTGAAACCAAGTCCTCAATCAGTGCCTTGCATCGCGCCAATTTATGCAAAGCACCAATCACCCGCTTTCCATTTACCGAGATATTTGTTATTTGTTGTTGCGTTTCATCCGATGATAATTGGGCTGTCTTTTATTCCGTCGCAGGAATGCGCAAAGGCTGATGATCTAGACATCTCAATAAACAAAAGGATGTTCTGGTAGCAGTCCATGGGATATATCGAAGTGAACAACAAGTGAGGATTTCTGTGATAAACTACTTCGTACTCGTCATACACGAGCAGAACTTAAGTGGATCTTTGAGCAGTCTCTTACAGCTTACAAGCATCTGACGTCTTTCACTTCTTTCAGCGGCGTTCGAACAGATTTTTGCAGAGTCCTGCGCTCGGTCGTGGTGATATACTGATGATAGCTTCTGTTTCTCTGAATTTCTCAAATGCACGTCCTTCTAATCGTTCTGTTCCTCAGTCTGGCTCTCCTGTTTTTATTTATTGTTACATAGTTGTTCGCAGTCTTGATTCATTTAAGCAAGCTCCAGTCCGGCTGCCACGCCATTTATTTCGATAGAAACGTTCCCGAGCTGGATTCTGCATCAGTCGCCCTGCCGTTCAGGAATCAAGATCCCATTTCCGAAAGCATACCCTCCGCTGCACTCCACAACTTCCAGAATAAATCACTCGAACCGCCCCATCCCTTTCTGTTTTGGTAGGTCATTTCCGCCTCTCCTGCGCAAATAATTCAACACAAAGTTATCCATGCTGCACCGCCTCTTCATGTAGTTTAGCCTGTTTCGAAGTTCAGATGCAGAGATTAGATGACAGGCCACCCATGAAGATCTGCAAACAACGCAATTTCAATCTTGGAAAGACCCAACCGAATGACAGGCAGGTAATGCGATGTGTTTGTGTTTGGGAAGGAGCCAGCCCACGAATCGACTTCGCATTGCTGCAGAGGGTTGAAACGTAGAGGGTGCATTCAACGTCACAAAGCACTTTCAAAACTTTGCAAGTTGAATTTTGGATGTTCAGAAAATTGAATTTCGGACCGGTTACTAGCTACCTCAGGTGGAGAGATCGAACCTCTCTCCCATTGTCGGACAAAATCTCGATGATACTTGACTCCAACCCAAGACGCTAGAAGTACTGCCAAAACCAGCTACGGCCCAGAATTAAGAAATTACATAGTATGTAACTCGGACCACAAGTCGTGCTCCAAATCTAAGGTTTATAAACGCGCGAATCCCAATTTTCGTTAAGCCATAGCCTGAGCTCGAAAGACCGGTTGAGTCAGGCTTCATATGCAAGCGATGACTTATGCGAAGATGAAAGCAGCGAGACCAGCGAAGGCAACCATGACGATTGAGCCTTGGACGTTGGAAGCAGCTCCAGTGAAAGCAGTTGGGGTAGCAGTGGCAGCTGGGTAGGTGACGTTGTGGGGGTATGAGATGACACCTGGATTCATGTCAGTTTAAGATCCGATGATATTTCTTGCAAATCAGATTCAACATACCGGTAGCAGATGGTGCTGGGGTGTAAGTAACAGCTGGTGCCGTTGGGGTAACGGTAACAGTGGAGTAGATAACAGTTGGCACACAGGTGGAGATGGTCATGGTGCTCAAGACTGGGCTGGATGAAGCAGGGTACGATGGAACACCAATAGCGCTTGAGGTCGAGTAGACTGGGACAGAGACAGAGGCGGAAGCAGTCTCAGCTGGGTAGGTTGGGACAGCAGGGCTTGAGACGTTGGCGTAGGTGGTTGGGTAGACTGCTGGGGCAGAGCTGGAGGTGGTCATGACTGGGTAAGAGGTGAGGGAGGTGACAGTCGACTTGGCAGGGCAGTCGGTGACAGTTGCGGCGCTATTGTTGTTGTTAGTATCCGAATTCCATGAAACTATTTGAGCAAGTCGCCCGCATTTGATATAGCGTACCAGGAAGTGATGGTGACCTCCTCAGTCAAGTAGACGATGCTACCGGCGGAAGCAGCGGTGGCCATGAAGGCAGCGGCGGCGATGGAGAAACGCATTTTGATTTTGTTTGGTTGGTTGGGGGGAGTTTGGGAGGAGTTTTTGTGAGGAGCTGAAGAGCGGTATTATTGAGCTGGTTCTGTAAAAGAATGGACGACCGAAGTCAAAGGTATCAAGAAGATGATGTGAGTTGAAGATTGGCTGTTGGGCTGAAGAGAAAAGAAGAAGACTTGGAGGGAGAGAAAGCTATATAAGAGTGTTTGGGGAGATTAAGCCCTCTGGTCTTGCAAGGAAGAGCTTGCCTGTCACTTAATTTAGCCACCTATGCTGGGCCCCCATGGTGATGAGATGGGATGGGATGAAGATCGAAATGAGAATCCAATCGGCCGTGGGTCGCACGGCGGCAATCCTGCAGCCACGGAGCAAACAAACTGAGGACTCAGGGAGGAGAGTGGCAAGATAGGGGGTGAGGACGAGTAAGCGAGATAGCTAGTCAGGGCCATCTCAGCCACACCCTGCGAAGAACAGGGCAGAAGCAGAACCCTGGAGATTGTGGCCGCCGAGATTGGGCACTTTGTTGATGTGACAGGGTGGCAGAAGAGCTTATTCAGGGATCACCGGCCGTTATCTAGACCCTCTAATGCAGGAACCACACAGCAAATTCCCCTAGCTGACCACTCACAGCGCTGTCGCTTCAAAGAATCCTCCATCAGAGCCAGCGATCAGGATGCCTCAGAAACACCCGCCGGTGGCCAGGGCAGGCATTAACATGCGTATGGGCCCAGAGAAACAATCGAAAGGAAACAAAGTGGGTGGGGCGATAGTGATGATGGCGGAGAAACCAGACCGTTGGCCCGTTGGTTGTCCTGCTGTAACCCAGCTCATTTCATCTCATCTCATTTCCCCAAGCCTTCTTACAGCTTGTGTACAACTCCAGCATGTGAGTGCCCGTTACTGTCAGACACCCAGAGTCAACCTTCGAGAAGCCTCAGTCGTTGTAGTCTCCGTCTGAAGTTGTCACTGGCTGCGGGCATATGCCAATGCGCTCGCTCGATATCAAGGTTCCCTTATCTTAGGGCACGCGCGGTCTGAGGGGCCAGCCCGTGGAGACGGTCTCGCGGTGAAGAAGTGGTTCGCAGATTGTCCAAGACTCCAAGCCACAAGAGGAAAGACGCAAGAGATCTGCTGGAGCCCGTGGGGACATCAAATCTCGGCAAGGCGAGAACTGGCCCGCACTCTCTATTTGTATCTCTTCAGAAATTGCACCATGATGCAGTTGCGGCCTTCTAGTTCCTGTAGATGAAACTTATGGCCGAGTCATTTCTTCATTCGGGCTGCCAACTTCCACTGATCTTCCGACGTTCAGGGGAAGTGGATCGAGCTTTTGTGCGATGCGGAAATGTGTAATTGATGCCAGCAACGACGTTCGTTTCCTTATCCAATATTGTTTCCTTCCATCCAAGGCGTCTGGACCGTCAATCAACATTAAGCTCACGCCAAGGGGTCTCTTTTGGGATGAATATTGCCTTGGAGAGATGGCGGTAATCTGGCGTCAAATGTCCAGACCGATGGACAAGTACGCGGGCAAAATTGCTAAATGAAATGCCCTGCGGCCACTCGATTATTCAAGAGTGGATGGTATGAAGTGGCTGAGGAGAGTTGTTGCGATCCTCGGAGGTATGCTGTGGGGGCACTGAGATTTGCCGTTCAGTTTGTTGATAGTCTTGAGCATCTTCACTTCTTCTGGACTTTGACCTTGAAGCATTTGAAACGACCGTACCATTCCACTGTGCTGATCTCTTCTTGAGATCATCTGTTTATCTTCGAATTCCAACGTCATAATCATGCGAGTCGTCTGCTTTATTGTTTGAAGATAGGAGTTGAACCGTTCTGGGCAGTACTCGATTTTGGGAAGCGATACTACAGAATTCAAGGTCCGAATATGTCTGACTCTGCTTCTGTCGCTGTCTCTCCTTTCAAAGTCATGTTAGCGATCTCTGATAGAATGAAAAGGGCCAGCTCTTGAAGGTAGGCAAGTTCTCAATGCCTGTCGGAGCCGATTCTTTACTTCATCATTTAGTCTGCCGTTCAGAACTCTTGGGCGGCACACTTCTTGCACGATGCTGCCACATGTCCTCGAGCTGCCACTGCTCCAGCTCGTCTACATCCTGATCTCTTCCAACGGGGATTCCGGGTTCTTATTCAAGTAAATCGCTGCATTTCGCCGGGCTACTACCATACATTCTCGATTAACGAAGTTACCCATACACATTGAACCCGTTTTTGCGACGGTTTGTCCTGTGCTCAAAGTGGCATGCTGGATAACCTCTGACTATCGAACCATCCCCTCTAGCCATGTCACAGGACTGGCTGATTGTTTTCGCCCTTCCATATATCTCCACCGCCGATTTCGAACCTCTCTCTCGTCAGTAGTCACAATCAAGATGCTTAATCCTGGCATGTATTTACATCTCCACACCGGGTCAATCTTGACGATATAACGGGAGGCGCAATTTGAACTGTCTGTCCGGGGACTACTGGGCTCGCATGGTTAGCATGAAGTGCCATCGGCTTCGGTGGAGAGTGCTACTTGGAGTGCGAAGCTGCAGGTGGACAAGGACAAGGCAAAGACGATATCATTGATCACTCGCAGACCTGTTGGTGGAAAGAGCCCCAGCCTTTGGCTGGCATCTTCGAAAGCTATGGAATAGTCTGGCTAGTTGAGGAGCGTTCAAAGAACCGTTCGAGGTCCGAGAAAGTGGCGCTTCTTCGCCTCACTCAGGCCTTGCAAAATTCGGACTTGTACAAGCTGAACGGGTTTATCTTCACGCGTGACGAGAACCGCTGTGGAATGATGCAACGTAGGATACTATATCAGAAGGTTATTGGAATAGGCTACGGTGGTAACACTCCACCATCATCACCACCATAACCACCCCCAGCATCAGATGTAGCCCCTGAGACAGGTCATTTTCATTGCTATCTCCCCTTTCCTGCCCATTTCGGGAAATATTCCAGTTGCCACAATAGCACAATGGCAACAAGCATGTAGGTAGGTTTCCGTTTCCACAGTATTGCCGTTCGTACGTGTGCGGGACTACGGTCGTTCTCTCCCGGACAGATCTATTGCGATTTCTTGCATAAGTAACTTGGCTCAAGCTGTCCGGGCTCTTGGGGATCAGGGTCGACCATGCCTGCTTCCATGCCGAAGTCTTGTTTCGGGATACGGAGGGTCCATAAGCTGCATTGTTGATGATCAGATGATCCTCCTTCGATGAAGATTCCCTAAATCTGATTTGCCTCAAGCGTACCCGGGCGGATAGTCACCAGTATCAAGTCTTGACGCGGCATCATATCACTAGCCAACGCTTTGTGATCTGTCTGGCTAACTCAAAATTGCCGGCTGTCGTATACATCAGCTGTAGGTTGTATGCAGTGTCGACAACAATGTCCTCGCGCATCGACCGTGGCGTTCCATGAGAGACTTCATCCAGTACCTTCTGGTAATACGGAAGAGCCAAGTGCGGAAGGCCAAGCATGTGATAGGCTCTAGCCATATTGTAATGAGCTTCTTGCCGCTCTTCGAGATGTTCTGACTTCTTGCGGGACTCATAGTATGCAAGCAGAAATGTTGTGCCCTGGAGAACGCTGTGCTGTCTGTTTTCGGTTTGTCGCTTCAGGCAGTCAGAAATGTAAGCGAGGCCAATCATGAGGTTGATGACTGGGTTTTGGGGATCAAGTGCATAGCAACGAAAGAAGTAGTCTGCATCGCAAGTCAGAATTTGTCCATCCGGTAGTCATGATTGATCTTACTGAGGGCCAGCGAGTAGCTACTGCTGGAGTACAGAATGTAGCCGTACATCATCAGCAGATTGATGTCCATATCTGTATTGATAATAGGACGGCCGTGATCATCTACAGCAAAATAAGAGCCTTTCTCTGTGATTTTCTTCTTTCCCTCTTCGTCAACGAGAGAATAGTCCATTGCTTTGATCTGTCGAAGTATGTACTTTTGCATCGGGCCGCCGGTATACCACGAAATAGGTGAATGAACGACTCTTGCAAGCGCAGACGTCAACCGATAAGAGTCGGTCGTAAATTGGAAATTCTTCGTGAAGTGCTTAGCAGCATCCAATGCGGTGCGTTCGTCGTTAGCAAGAATGCTACACACTTTCATTGGGTCAGTGTGCCTCTGATGGAAACCAATACATGAAAGCTTACAGCACATGCACAGGTGTATGACAAACATGTCGTCCTTTGAATGAGACCAGATGACTGAATCGGCGGCTGCTTGACACGTCGAATATGCCTTTTTCAGATCGCCTTGTCGTGCACGGAACATTGCGAATTCCATGAAGAAGTCAAGCCACGTGGCGAAAGGAATGCCGCGATACTTGTCGGAAATTTCGAACTGAGATTCGTTGCTTCCTTCAGGCTCAGCAGTAACATCTGTCAAAACAAGTCAGTAAAAATTGGGACAAGGCGTGATCAGTGTATCATACCTTTATCGTTAGACAAGCGCTCTGCTATGGCACTCAGATCATCAGTCAACGATGCATAACCCTCCACGAAATTTGCTTTGCTGTATCCTGTAAACCTGACATACGTCTCCCAAGGATAGAAAGCCTTGAAGCTCTTGAAATCGTTTATGAGTTCTTCGGTCGCCTGAACCCATTTAGTCGTGCCTCCTTGATCGCCTGCTCTCATCAGATCTCTATTCCCCTTTGCGGTCTTGAATTCCTCCTGTAAGCGTTGTGCTTTTACTATTGCATACCCATACCCCCATCTGTCTTTGGCGCTGGACTCTTCTGATCGTTTCCGTCCTTTGTTCTTTCTCATGACAGTGGGTTGGAGGAAAGACTCTGCTCCTTCTTCCTCCAAGACCCGAATCCGTTCACTGGTAGGAAGCTTTGGCTTTTGGCGCCGAAATCCTTCGGGGAGAAGTGCCGTATTCCTATTGAGCAACACAATTTCGTTGATCATATTAAATGCACTTTGCTTATCTCCCAGAGCATCGTAGATTCTTGCCAGTGCCGATCGAGAATCAACGTCGTCCGCATCAAGTGCTGCACCTAGATAGTACTCTTCGGCCTCGCTGAGAGCATGCAATTCGTGTGCGCATTTCCCCATGCTGTTCAGAATTTTGGTGTCGACTAATTCAGGGACTTGTCTCAGAGGTTTGTAAAACAGTAGGGCTTCTTCGTAGGATTTAGCTTCATATAGGGCATCCGCAACTTCACGGAAAAGTTGTGGATATTCGATGACCTGTTGCTGTCCACTATCATCGTGCGGATCGAGATGATAAAAGTGCAACTGCGATGTGTCAGACTGATGCAAGTCCTATCTGGGTAGTCACTTACCATTGCCTCTTCAAAGTGACCGATATTCAATCGATTGATGCCGAGCCTCACTCGGAGTTCCATGATCAAATTAGCACCATACGTTGACAATGGATGGTTGACAGGATTGAATCCTGGGATGTCCTTCCTCCTGGAATCATCGACATCCCACTCGCAATCGTTGTCTACGACATCGTCCCAGAAGGTTTCATCTTCACGACCCAACAGCCAACGAGAAATAGATTTAATTTCCTTGATCGCTTCCTCCCATTGATCATCGTACTCGAGGAGCGAGATGTATAGTACCGTGTCTTCCCATGAGAACTGAGCCCCGGTCTCATCGGGAGCCGACCGGAGATGAGCAATCGTCTTTTGGTACTGGGCAATGCCATCGGTAGTTATGCCGTATTCAAAGCAAGCATCTGCTAGCTCTCTAAGAACTTCTCGGTCATGGGGCCTGAGCTTGAGCGCTTTATTGAAGTCTGACACTGCGACCTGATACTTGCCTCGGATGAAGTTCAGTCTGGCTTTCTTGATGCGAGGCTCATAGGAGTTCGGAATCTGCCTGAGAGCAAAAGACAAACACTGGCTAGCAGTCGGATAGAATGATTCCTTAGCCTTTCCTGTCCGCTCTAGGCAATAATTCGCCGCAGTCATCCACGCTTCCAAATGTTTTGGTCGAAGATGCGCGGCATAGAACAGTGCATTGGCGGCTTTAGCCAATTTTCCCTCGTCGTCCCAAATAGTGGCCAGCAGAAGCCATGCTTGGTAGGTTTCGGCGTTGATACGAATGACATCTGACGCAACTTCGACGGCACGGTCGAAATCTCCTGCCATCCAATAGCTGTTGGCCTCCCCCATTCTCTTGGCAACATCCGGGGCCATTGGAGCTGCTTTTCGGGGACCTCTTTTGGTACCTGTTCCAGGACCTCTCGGGCCGAACCAGCGTCTTTTCTTTCGAGCCGGCTGGCCATCCTCATCTTCATCATCTTCGTCGTCACTTCCGTCTTCGTCCTCATCATGCCCATCCTCATCATTAAAATCACGCATACCGAGCAAGCTCTGACGCGCTGTCGGAGGGACTTTCCTTCGGATCGAAGGCTTCTTGGATTGCAGAAGGTTTCTCTCGAAGTTCATCAAGGCTGTAGGACGGACCATTATATCTGGACGTTCAACATCTCCACCCTCATCGTCGGAATTCACATCGCTGAAAAAAATTGCTCAGTAACTGCTCACATGGGGGCTCGAGGCTCTTGAACTTACCCAGGTCCGTCCGCAAATATGGTATCTTCAGGCTCTGGATCTCCCTCCGGAGTCCCCTCCTTATCGTCGTCATTCTGGTCTTGAAGGCCCGGGTATTGATCTGCTCGAGCCTCAACTCCTGCTCTGCCTTGACCAGCTGTATTCTCCGCTGGTGCATTCTCATCTTGGCTTTTATGAGCTGAATCATATCGTAGATGGAAATCGGTCGGAGCTGTCTGATTATTCATCCATAACGACTGGACAGCAAAGTAATCAGGCTGCCACGTCTCGCCTTGCGCATTATGTTGGCTCATCTTCGCGCCACTTGCTACTGTCGATGTGCTACGTCGGTCGTTATCGAAGTGATCGAGTTGCGAATGGAGGGAGACTTCGTGGATTAGATCTCCAAAGGATCTCTGCGCGGCAGAGGAACCCAAACAATAGGTGATTATCAGATTACATGGCAAGGAGGTGGGTTCCAATGCGATTCATGTTGGGTCGAACGTCGTCTGAAGTTGGCGAGGCGAAATTGGAGCCTCGTCCTCAGCTCGCGAGGCTTAGGTAGTGGGGTTGGTTCTCACGAAATATGATTGGACCAAACCTGGTCTGTCTGCAAGAGCATATGCATAAACAGATCTGTGCAGCACGTAGGTTCGAAGTAGATTTTACGGCTTAGATAATAGCGGACAGATGGCTTCTTAAAGGATCTTACAATTCACGCGTCACTAGAACACATAGAGAAGACTTTTTTCATGATTTGCGACAAATACATTTGTAATACTCCACGAAACCTGATGATTACCCGTTTCCAATGTCCTTGCTCAAGCCGCGAAGAGCATATTGGACCATGCAAATCATTCTAGTATGTCATGCAACATATTACAGGGGCGAATGTATATGTAGGCATACCCAGCGCCATATCCTGTCGATGTTGCATTATCCTCTATTTCACTGCACAACCGATAAGCCAACAATTTGCCCACCAATATTCGAAGATGATCCTTGTTGACAAGCAAGATCACGCAAGCTTTCCCTCTGCCTTGGCTTCTGTAGAATTCATTAGCATCGCATTCACACACAGTTGGTGGGAATAGTTCCTACCCTTGACTTGCTCGAAAACCTTCAGCATCTTTCTCCTGGCACCCAGAGCATTGACACCTCTCTCCTCCAAGGCCTTTTCATCCAATTCAACCAGCTCAGTCCAGTTCATGTCCTTGAGATTATCGGTGTACTTGTGAAGTCTCAAACTTCTCAGCCAGCTGGGGATGTCTTGAAGCAAGCTTGGGTCAGTTGGATCCTCCGGAGGCTTCGAGCTACCACGTCGACCGCGTGGAGATCTCCCTCGGTTCATATCACTGTGATCGGAAACGTAACCCTCATGTCCTCCACCCATACCGAAAGAGCCAACATTAAGAGATCCCATGCCGTTATTCATGAGTGGCGAAGAGCCGTCATAAGCCGCAAGGAAACCATTGTTTTGAGGAGAAGCAAAGCCCATCTGCCCAAAACCACCACCTTGCATTGCCAAACCTGGGGAGCTAGGTCGGGATCGACGGCCGAAAGCGGCATTCTGTTGTGCTTGAAGCGCAATGATCTGTTCTCTGGACAAGACCTGACCATGTTCGTTGATCATGACAACATTGGCGCCTGGCATGTTGCTCTGAAGACCTGGAGAAAGGGGACCCTGTCCGCCATCATTGGACCTAGCACGGCGATATTTGCGAACATCATCTAAAGCAAACCGATTGTTGACTGTTGAGAGAGCAGCCAGCTTCATAGCAGTAGCATTTGCAACCATATCAGCCTGTGATGAACCACCCTGGTTGAAATTTGGGACCATTGGCGTATTGACCATCGAAGCCCAATTACCGTTGCCGGCGTTGTAGGGCGAAAGGAGTGGCATATCTTGAGCTTGGTTGTCTGGCGCAGAAATCGTGGTATTTTGCAGATTAGTGCTGCCCGAGATTTTCCCTCCGGAAGGCGAACGGAGAGCAGCAGATGGTGCTGGTTGCATGAACTGGCCCATAGGAGGTTGTCCTGATGAAGACTTGGGTCTGGAAGCTTGATCATTGCTGCGGGAGCCCCATGGGGAGGGTGGAACTCCATTGTTGTCACCATCGGCTGGGGCAGAAATTGTAGGAGCAGTGAGAGAAGACCGAGGGTCATAGGCTGCACTGTTGCGGTTGGAAGATGGCGGAGCGCCAGTTTGCTGAGTGAACTTTGCCTTTTCGGTAGCAATAGCAGCAGCAGCGTCCGGGAACATAGCGTTGATTGTAGATGGGTCGAGTCCAGAATGTCTCTTCGCAGCTGGGGTAGGTGGAGGTCGAGTCAGAGAGTTTCTTGAGCCATCAACGCTGAGCTTGCCCATAGCATCGCTGAGGCGGTTCGACATAGGATCTGTTCAAGTTGTTAGGCACAACTCATTTTCAAAGGAATCTGTACTGACCTTTGTCAAAGTTTGCAGGGGACAAAACTCCAGACATTGGATGATTCTTTCCCATCTGCTGGAGAACCTGGATGAAGAAGCGGATCTGGACCTGAGTTGTTTGTTGAAGAAGAGCATAAAGAGCAGCAGTACGCTCAGCCTCACTCAAAACCCGGAACCACTGCTCGATGGCGCTCAACTCGTCCTTAAAATCTTGGTCGAGAGTAGCAGCGGCCATCTCCTCCAACGTGGTCTCATACTGATCGATATCCGCAATCCATTGTTGGGCTATCTTGTCTGACGCATCATTCTCTCCTCCTTGTCCCTGGCCTTGTTGAGTTCCGTAGAAGTCTGATGATGGTCGGATTGGTCTCGAGGAAGGAGCAGCAGAGAAGGCGGCCATGTCTGCAGATGCACGAAGATGGTGGTTGTTGGAACCTATGGCACCGGTGCGTGGAGGTCGAAGGGAGGAGCTGTTCGACTCGACAGGAGTACTGTTTCTGTTGCCCACGGCAGACATATTGAGCATGATAGCGCTGAAGCTGTGGAAGCTGGAGAAGCTGATGCTGTGTAGAAAGGTGAGTTCTGAGAAAGGTGTCTCGGGAATTTCTGAAACGAAGCTTCAGATCTAACGCGGTGTCGAGTGTCAGTGCACCGACGAGGATTCAACAGCACTTTGGGCAGTGTGCGGCTTGTGGATGCAGCGTTTCGTAACGAGGATATCAAGGACCCCAATCAATGCATCCAAGAATAGTGACTGCAAGAGTAAAGGAGCGGCGTATGGGGGGTTGCAGATTCAATTCGATATCGCGGGAAATAAAGCAGCCTGCTGCAGATGTCTGGTGGGGAAGGGAAGATGTCAGCTTAAGTTCAGGAGGTCAAATCAACTTTGTCGAAGAGCAAAGTGGGTTCAGCAGAGTCAGTCAGGCCTGCTCCGCCGAAAAGGCTCTGGACAAGTCGACTCGATCTGATGCACGGGGAAAGGCCGGACGGTCAAAAGGTGAGCGCGAAGGGGCCGACTTACAGCAGAACGAAAAAAAGGAATGCGTCCAGCGATGGAACTCGATCTGATGTTGTGTGTGAGGTTTGGAGATTGCAAAAGAAAGGGCTGTACCGTACCGTATTCCGGTAGCCTAGGAAGGTCGGTACTGTCAGCCGTCGCCGTCCTTGTGAAACTGAAGGGCGACCAGATTCGAGGCTAGTTTCTTTCTTCAGCCCCAAGTATTCTACACAAAACAACCAGCACTCAGTGCCATTGGTGAATCGTCAAATCATGGAACAGTTCTACTCAATAAACTCAGCCCAGTCTTATCCTCGGGCTCGCCTTTGTGAGTCTCTCGGAACCTCGGGTCAAGAAGACGAAAACGACAACACCCAGTCTTATGAAATGACGAGTTCCCCTGACATACAGGATACTGACTCAAGAAGCACAGTTAGGAGCAGAAATGAAGGACATGCCATGCACAATTACCAGAATACGTGAAGGTGTTGTAAGATAACATGCGATTCATATGGAGAGATAGCGGCAGAGCGGGAAGACCCTGAATTCATATTCGTCCTATCGAAGCTGCTATCATTGATTCCATTCCAACGAGTCGATAACCAGGCATGCCAGATCACAACCCTTGCAGATCTTCAAGTCCTTCCAAGTCGCTCACACACTCCACGGCTTTTGCCTGGCGTAAATGACTTCGTCGCCCTGTTATATGTATGGCGTGCCGCATTTCCTTCGAGGTGCAAACCCCTCCACGTTGATGAAGCTTTCCCTTTCCGAAATAAAGTGATCTTCGATGGTTATCTTGCCCATAGCATCCCTCCCTGACATCTTCCTCGTGCTAGAATCGCGTTTGTCAGTAGATAAAATGCGATGAACGTCTACCACTTGGCAAAACCAGGATCAGTCGTAGTCCTAAAAAGCCCCCAGAGGAATATTTGTAACCCAATCTTCATGCACCATTACCTCATAGAGTATGGAGGAAGAGGTGTTTGGTAATGAAGGGGTCTGGAAGATGATCTTGCCACGAAGATAATAACCTTAAGCTGAGGAACATTGAAGAGTTCGTAAAGCTCTACACACAAATGGCTGCTGCTCGTTTCATTCTCTCCTCAGTCACACTTCACCGGGGTATGGGTATAGGGGAAGAATGGAATAGACGACTGTCGAAGTATTTCGTGGATTGGTACGATGTTGCTCATGTTGATTCGTGAGTCTGATCTACCGCCCGGAGCACCTTGTTGCTCATGTCGATTCGCCCCAAAGTACAATGCGACCTTGCCAATGCGATCCCACAGCCAAATCCCGTAAAGAAAGAACCTTCGTTATGAAATTCATGCCGTCTCCCGCTTGCCCTCCTTCAACTCCTTCTGTGATATTCATGAGTAGCGTTCGATGCTGCGCGCGCAGATATGTCAACGTACCAAGGCCTTCATTGTTCCGTGCAGAGCATGTCTGTGGTTTCTTCGGAACTTGGGGTCGGTGCCCTTCAAGGATGGATATCTTGAGGTCTTTGGCTTCTTGATACCGTTGCGATGGGCCTTCTTAGACTGTAGCGGGTGTTAGAACCTTGAATTACCATTCTCGGGGGTCGATGATCGTACTTGATTATGCTGCGAACTATTCTTAGACTCTATAAAGACGGTTAGTAAAGATTCAATCGTGTAGAGCCGCAGCTGAGACGTTTCCTCTATTGCGGTTGCAAGGAGTCGAGAGGTCGTTAGAGTTGCGAACAATTCTTTGGACTAGCGAGCAATTCTGGTGGAGGCGCTCGTAGGCCGCAATAGAATAATCAGAAGGAATAGATTGACTTACTCGCCATTGTGCCGGTTCTCAAGGAGTTGACTTGAGGTTTGGTTGCGATGTCGTGGAGTTGAAGGTCGGTCGTTGAATTCGCTGATTTGCAGCGTGTGCGGATGCCGTGCTTAGCGAGAACAAGTGGAGCAGAAACGTTCCAGTGTTGCTGCACGTGTAAAGATCACGTGCTATAATTCTTTCTCAAATCCAGCACGTCCTCTTCCGACCATTTACTCATGGAGGTGCCATTTTGTTGTTTAAATACCTTGTCGCTTTCAATGTCCCCAATCGAACCTGGACATTGTAGAATGAGCCTACGACATGTTTGTGCTTGCCAGAATCCCTAAAAGCTGAACTCGCTGAGATTGAGAACCTCATCTGCTGGGTCTACTCGGGGTTTGTCTACATCCGGCATCTAGCTGAATGATTGATGAAGATTACTAGCTGATGTAGGATATTTCTTGAATTTGCCCACACATTTCAGGAAGCATTTACCTCGTCTGGCCGGCATGTACGGTTGCAGCCCCGTACCCATTTAGACACTCCATTTGCATCTTTTGATATCTACAAGATCCTTCAGTAAGTACGCTGTAAGTTTCAGAGCATCATTTTTAAGGACGAGCTATACAAATCCTCGAACGCCAAATTAAGTAAAAGAGATCTGAAGTCACCACCATCTTGTGAAAGATTGTCGAAACGGTTCACCAAGTGGAGACATAAAAACCGGGACATAATGAGAGGGTCTTATAATATTCGACAAGAGACTATTCGCTATTGTGAACAGATGCATTCGAGATAGTTAAGAAAAATTTGACTTAGGCACTGAATTTCTTACAGACAAGTGATGTTTACATGAAATTATAGGCGACCTGCTGTGTCGAAAGGAAGGGCTCAGGTATGGTTTACAGTGACGCATCTATCTGCTGGAAAGGAACTGTACCTAAAAAAGCTGATCTTATGATAGAAGAGTAAGGATAGAAAATTACGATCTTCTGAGGCACTCCCATCGATGCATATGATTCTAAAGAGTGTTACGATATATCTAGACAATGAAGACACTTCTGTAAATCTCCTTTACAGTCCACGAGTCTGAAGAAGCTCTCTTATACGCCAGTACCGAGCACACTTTCCGTGCTTTCTGGCAAATGTTTACCTCAATTCCTTTTGGAAGATGGAAAGAAGATGCCACTGGAAGCAACAGGGCATCTACAATTAGTCGGAAGGAGTTCTCTAAAACTATCTAAGAATGGCATCGGATCTTATTGGGCGATTACTTCCACCCAGAAGACATTATTTCCTTCGGTAAAAGCATAAAGGGGATTCCATGAGCATCCAAGAAACACAATCAATTACCAGAGCTCCTCTGCACCGGTGAAGGTCAGAAGAAAAGTGGCAGGTTACAACGAAGCATTGGCAATTGAATTACCGAAGCCATTGTCTGCACTGGCAGATAGGAAGAGTTGGAGAACCAGAAATGCCATATGGTGACTAGTACCATTTATGACCGGTATGCACCGAGCTGAATGCAAGATAAATTGGCACCTTTGACCTGATGATATTTCATGGGGAGTGATCCATATTATTTCCGCGGGTGGCCAGCGCCTTTGAGGTGCCCTTCTTCTCCACAGACAGCTACTTCCATTCGCAAGATCACTTATTCGCGGCAATTTTACAAAAGCACACGGGAAGTATTTTACCTTGGAGGTTTCTTAGAGACATCAGCGGTGCCAAGTGGTATTCTGATAAACCTGGACAATCCTGACTTTCTGGGACTTCCAAGCACTTCCCTTACTCTTTTTAGGAAGCGGATATTCAAAGGTCAACAACACAGTGGCATGCAAATACTACTGGTTGTTGAGATTACGCGAAAATACCGAGACACATCCTTGAGCACCAATGTATAGGCCAGACGTGGATGCCCGATCGACGAGTCTTTATGTTGAAGGGAAACCACGATCAAAGATGCTTTAACCATCTCCATTCTCAATACAATCTATACCTCGAGCATTAGTCATCAGTCGTGAATCGTATATACTTCATTCTTCTCTGCATAATATCTACAAAACTCCATACCAGCTCTACCAACCAAGCAGCAGGGCAATCCAAACCAGACCGAGAGCCCACCGAATAGAAAGAAACCCACTCTATACTTCTAGCATCTACTTCGTAACCAAAGGAATTGTCTCTTTCGCCTTAGCTGCTGCCATCTCTGCAACCTTCTTGAGCTTCTCATCCCGGATCTTGCGCATGTAGCGGAATAGAATGATGAACATGAGTTCCATGCTAATAGCCGTTAGTAGTTTTCTAACTTGATCCGAAGCTGCCTGCTTACCGTTCCTTGGTCATCATAAGAAGACCTTGCACTAATAGACCTTTGGTGATCTGAGGAGCAATGCCCTTGAAAAGTCCCAATGGGCCTTCGTTCTGAATGATGAACTGCATAACTTCAATGAAGCTCTTAAATGGCTTTCCTTGTCTGGATGGCGGTGGTTTCGATTGAAGTCCGACCTTGGCCACGATAAGAGGTTGTGTTGCGATGGTCGCAAGAGATTTGGACATGGCTCCCAGTACTAAATAAACAATTAGCCGGATTCAGCGTACGTGACACTGCAACTTACAGAATGCCTCCCCAGGTCTCAAATTTAGCTTTCCGGGAAACATGACCTCCCGTAATCTCTGATATGCGCCATATGTAATGGCAGGGTTCACAACCAGAACCAAACTAGCCTTCAATCCTCTCCAGAGACCAGACCATCCATCTTCACTATTAATGACATCCTTGGCCGTATCGATCATTCCCTTTCTCTCGCCCTTCTTCTGCGTCTGCTGACGTGTGGTCACCACTGCCACCGGGATCGTAAAGACCTGTGCGACAGCACCTGCAACTGCTCCAAGAGACAGCTCGACTAGTGTGCTTGGAGGGGTCGGTAGTTTCTGCTGTGCGAGGTACAACGTCCGAACGACCGAATACCAGTAGAAGTATGCGAAGTTCGTAGAGGCAACACCGATGAGAGCACCATTCATTCCATTATAGAGACCCATGATCCCATCATCTGCTACTATCTTCGAGATCGCATCCCAGGTGGAGGTGTAGTGGACATCATCGCTAGTGGTCACAGCATCGGTAGGTTTCCTTTTCTCTTGAACTTGGAGACGGGTCTTGACACTATTCAAAAACGATATTAGCTACTGTACTTCCATGCTGCAGAGTCACAAAAGCAAAGACCTGGTTTGGATCACTTTCGGCTCTGAGAATGCCAAACTCACATGTCCAAAGGATACACCATCGCATTGGCAATGACGGCACCTGTAGCACCAGCAACTGCCAGACCCCATGGAGGAATGACTGCCTCCTTCGACTGTCCGGCCATTGTATTGTGCAGGTGGAGATTATCCTCGACGCTGGGAAAGATTCAAGTTTCCTGAATGCCGGAGAGCTAGAGCCGAGAAATAGCCTGGGAGAGAGGGGTCTTTTGCCTGTCTAAGATTGCAGTATCATATGGTTTTGAGGATACAAAGCACAAGAAAGGAAGAGTAAGAAAATGTGTCTAGGAAACTCCTGGGTCAGCAAAACAGGAAGTCGAAGAGGAAGAAAGTCATGAGGGTAAAGGCCGGAAGCATCACGGTTGGATGCCGAAGGATATTGTGAACCTCGGCTGTGACCCATAGATTCATCGGCGTGTCTGTAGACCGCACCGACGGAATTTGTATGCACTGTGGGGCTGAAGCTGGCCCCGCGAAGCAACATTTATCAATTTTAAGACTGATATTAGACATCCGATATCGTGTCGCGGGGTGAAGGAACGGAACGCGTTTACCTACGACAATCGCTGCTTGAGAAGTCCGTGTTTGGTTTCTTATCGGATCTCTTCTTGATATAGTACTGGAGCAGGTACATAGCCGAAGAAGCCTGGCATCCCGAGCCCGAGTCATGTCCTTCCCCAGATGCTGAGCGACACTTGTGACTTGCATGTGCATCACTAGATCTAGATTCCGCCTAAGGCGCCACAACGACGAGGCGTCGATGTTTCATCCTTGAATCCCATAGCCTTGCAGAAGATAGGATACTTTCAGCTTTCATGTCATGAAATGGGACTTGAATTCCTAGTGCCAGCATTTCTTGATCCGATAGGGATGATAAGACAATAACAAACAATTCCGAGCCTTCACGATGGAGGCTAAAGCTCAGGTATGCTTTTCTATGCTGCACCAACATGTATCAGACTTCTTACCAGTGACAGGCAGCTGAATCCAGCATAGACTCATCACTTACCAAAGACGATGCCTTGAAAGCTGCTATAGCCGCTGCTGAGCTGTACATGAAGGCCACTAGTCTTGCAAGCAATGATCGAGCTAAAGCAAGACTCCGCGGAAAGTGCGAGGAATTGCTTTCCCGAGCCGAGCAGATCAAGAAAGCAGATGGATGGAGTCCTGTGGAAAAGGATACCTCTCTGAAAGCTCCTGTCTCACACAGAGCTATCTCAAGACGAGAAGAGCTTATCTTGCTAGAGGGCTCGAAACTTCACGGTTTCATATTTCCGCCATGGTCAACGGAGCCTGATGATTATGTTTTCGAGGAAGACTTCAATGGCTCGTCATACTACACGTAATACCCTCCACCACCTCCGAGTCCCATAGTTAACGAAATCAGTGAGCCTGGAGATCTCAAATTGTCAGAATGTCAGACTGAGAATTTTGGAGGTTGGAAACGACCAGATGAACTCTTTCCTGAGAGTGATAAGTTGATGATTGCAAGTACCGAGATTGACCTCGTACAAGACATCACAACAGATTGTTCAGTAGTCGCGAGCCTCTGCGCAGGGACAGCACGGGCAGTCAAAGGACATGGAAAGGTGTGATTTCTTTATTACAAGATGCATCGGCCACTAACCATTACTGAAAGCTCCTGGCATCGATCATATATCCTCATAACAAAATCGACATGAGACCTAGAGTCTCTAAAAATGGAAAGTACATATTTCGACTTCACTTCAATGGGTGCTACAGAAAAGTGGTCATCGATGACCGCTTACCCGCTTCAAATACTGCCAGAAGTCTTCACGTGATCGACCGGAACAACCCTGAATTACTCTGGCCAGCTTTGATAGAAAAGGCGTACCTGAAGGTACGAGGAGGTTACGACTTTCCAGGTTCCAATTCAGGAACAGATCTATGGGTCTTGACTGGATGGATACCAGAACAGGTTTTCCTTCAGAGGTCAGTGCTGTCCCGCTTCCATATGGTTTTCTCTTGCTCAAGTCAACCCAGTGACGACCTTCAACCCGACCAACTTTGGGGCCGGATACATAAATCTTTCAGCTACGGAGATATCATGATCACTCTCGGAACTGGTAAGCTGTCTCGTAAAGAGGAGAAAGCACTTGGTTTAGCTGGAGAACATGACTACGCTATCCTCGATATGAAGGAAGTTGGTTCTCAACGCTTGATGCTAGTCAAGAATCCCTGGTGTGATGGGATGGTCTGGAAAGGTTCCCACTTCAATCCAACTGATGTCTCCGACCAAACCTGGACATCTGAGCTCAAAGATGCCTTGCCCTCTGAAGAGCCTACTCTATCTCCAGGTACATTCTGGATGTCGTTCGACGATGTGTCTCAGCACTTCGAATCGCTATACCTGAACTGGAATCCGGGGCTATTCAAACATCGTCAAGATCATCACTTCAATTGGACAGTCCCCAACATCCAGAGTCCGGGAAGCTTTATTCATAATCCACAATACGCTGTAAGCGCCAACAGCTCGACACCTGTCTGGATCCTGCTCTCGCGTCATTTCGCTACTGGAGAAGAGGATATAGCTCGTAACAATAGCCACTCCTCCCATACTCTGTCGTCGCCTTCCGGCTCTTCCGCGCTTGGCTTTATAAGTCTCTATATCTTCTCTGCCTCCGGCCGGCGAGTCTACCTCAGCGACGATGCTCTCCACCGCGGCGCCTTCGTCGACTCTCCGCAAACCCTCGCAACACTCGACGTCTCCCCCTCGACACCCTACACAGTAGTGGTAGCTCAACATGGTCTCCCTCTTCCCAAGTACTCTTTCACGCTCTCTTTTTTCTCTCGTTCGCCCCTCACAGTTGCCACGGCACCCGACTCTCTCCCCCATTGTACAACACACACTGGGTCCTGGACGACCCGCACCGCAGGCGGTAACGCATCGGCATCAACCTATCCCCTCAACCCACAATTCAGCATTCAGCTCCCTACAACCTCGCTCATCACGCTGATCCTCGAAACAGACCAAGAAGAGCTCGCAGTCCATGTTAAGCTCGTCTGGGCAAACGGCAATCGTGTCACCGCTGTAACAAGTAAAGACATAGTTGGCGGATCAGGAGACTACCGTCGTGGCTGCGCCCTGGCATCCCTTCCTTCCGTGGCAGCGGGGAAATACACCATCGTTTGCTCGACTTTCGAAGCGGGCCAGACAGGCAACTTCACGCTTCGAGTTGGTACCCAAGTCCCCAGCACTGTTCTTCCCATCGCAGCGGAGACTGCTGGACGGCTATCGCTCCGCCTCCCGGCGTTGGTATTTCAAGATGGTGTGGATAGGATGCTCGCTCCTATCACTCCTTCTCGTCTCACAAGGCTGAGGATCATTGCGCGTTGTCCTACTACAACCACGAACTCGCGAATTTCTCCCTCGCGGTCCCGTCCGCTCATCAAGATTTCTATTGAGCTAGGACAGGGTCCGAACAAGCGGATTGTCGATGTGAGTAGTAATGGGGAGTTCAGTGATAGTCCAATGGGAATTCGAACTGCGGATTTGGATTTGAGTCCAGGAATGGAGAGGCAGGGAGGGCTGTGGGTGGTCGTCGAAAGGCTCGGTGGCAGGGGAGGTGTGGACGAGGTTGAGGTCGAGGTTCTGAGCGATGGACCTGTTGGTGTTGGCTTTTGGGGTACAGGTGATGGATGATACAAGTTGATATGGAAGTCTTTGAGGGAGACCGAAACAGGCCATCTCATATATTCCGGGCTTGAGCGAGTCAATGTTCTTCTTTGAGACTGTGACATGGTGGAAAATGAAACCACCGAGATATACAAACCGTTATAGATTCATTTACCGTCCGTTTCCAGTACCAGCCTATGGCCAATCTCCGGGTTTCAAATCCACCAAGCCTCCTACACTTCTGCAATAGCATGAATACTGACCACGTATTCACTCTCTAGGTTCTTTCAGATATGCCAGACTTCTAGTTCTAAACCCACGGTCTCCCGTGCGAACTCGACTCTCCATTGCATATCGTGAGCTCACACCAACCCACTTGTACATATAAATTTAACAACAATCTCCCGCCGAATCATTCTTACAACGAAGCAGCTTTCCACGAGGCACAGAGAGATGCGTGTGCGAATTGGAGTGTTCTCCTTAACGGAATTACTGCAGGGCCCTCACTTCCTTCAATTTCAACAATAGTCAGGAGCTTGGTTGTGTTACTTACTGTTCGTTCAGTACGGCCCGATCTGCTATTCTTGAGCATTGAAAGTCGCCAAGCAAGCGGCATCAATAAGTATTGTCAACATCAACTTCGCCGCCAAACCCCAGTTTCCATCGCCAAAATATCACACGGCATCAGCTCTAACAGCCATTTCCTTCTCCGAAAGACAACAGCTTTGGAACCATTGTATCAACTTCACGAATGTCGCTTCAAGTTCTCAAAAAGCGACGTAGTGGGACTTCGAATATGGCGTTCAAAGATGCTGCTGCTTGATTCAATCACCTTCTTTATAATTGTACGATGGAAATGATCTTGTCGAGAGTTCAGGGAAATGCAATTTCAGCTTTCTTATCCCAGCGAGCGCCAAAGGTCTTTGATGCCATGTGGATAGTCATCGACGCCACGGGTGGTGCCATTTGGGCAGTCATCGATGCCAATATGTATTCATCAATGCCTCTGGGTAGTCATCGACGCCATTTGGTGGCCATCGATGCCAATAGGTAAATATCGATGCCATGGAGTACTTATTGATGCCATCGGGTAGTCATATATCGAAGCAAAGCGTAGAACCTTTGCCTCACCTCTGGGAAACAGTATGTTCAAGCACATGAATTCACCACCCAGATCTAAGCGAGCGAGGCAAAACAAGAAACTCCAACCATCACTCTTCTCAAAGCCTGCAATACTCACACAAAAACTTAACAAAGACAGCTTACCTCCCGTAATACCTCATACATAAATACCGCCAAGTCCTCTATCCTAGCAGTCCCAACATATCAATCTACTGCGGTTTTGAGGCTGCAAAGGCCCCAGGGAACTCACAAGAAAAGACACGGCTGCGTCCTATGGGAAGTTGCTCCACCTGTGCCATGGTCTAATCATTGTATATTTGAATCAAGCTCGATTCGAGAAAGGACGTACTGGTTTGAAAAACATCCACAATGCAAACATTTCAACCATATGGCAGCAATAGGTTCTGTGGCTGACAGCGAGACTCTCATCGACAACAAAATCCCCACCTCAACTCCCGCCTTCTCCAGCATGCCCTTCTCCACACCTCAGCTCATCATCCATTTCTACAACCCAAGCCAGCTGCTCTAGCCCCAAGAACTGCGACCTCAGCGTCTGAGCGTCTCGTCTTCAAACAGCAGAGACAGAGACATGCGAGAACGCCAACCACCATGTATTCTTACCTGCTGTGGCACTACTAGAAAAGTGACTATAGTAAGTAACGCAACCAGCGGAGAGAGCTGTCGCTCAAGACTCTTAGGAGAAGGCGCAGCAAATCAGTACATAGAAGCCAGCCCATCTGACACTCCCTGGGTTGCTTTTAGCCAGAGGTGTGATTCCACTCCCATTCAGTCGTGTTGCGAAAACTCACATGGCCATCGTCGAATGCCGTCTTCAAGAAAGGACATTGAATAACTTTCAAAGTCGTATTTAAGCTTCTCACTCCTCCAGCAAATTGAAAAGATTGACATATTTCAGCAGATTCGCATACAGCTGCTCTTCAAATCTCATCTTATCTCATTTCAAATCGTAGAGGGTACGTAGGTGGGATAAAGTAGGTGGGGTGAAAGTATGGACAAGAAATCCAGTTCTGCTTTCAGAAGAATACATGAAACCCCCAGTGTCCGTCCCGTGAAACGACAGTGGTTTGTTTGTGTCTGGCTCCTAGCTCAGCACACACATGCCAAATCCGTAAATCCGTGATTCCATCTCATTCCGGCCTTGTAGTTCATCAGAACAGCTCGGACCTCCCCCAGAAAGGAATCTTCTAAGAAAAGATCTCTTGAAGAAGAATGAACAAAAACACTGCTCCATGCTTATCCAGCCTAGCCACATGAACACCCTTGCTACTGATAGCGTCACGTCTCTGGTATAAAATCGAACCTCGGGGGAATCCACCTATAAGCTCCAAGCGCCATAAAACTCCGGTTCGGGGGTGGAAGAAGCAATCAAAGAATCATTGCACATGCCCAAGACACCTTGCCTGTCAACCGGCCTGCCTGCCTGCCATTTCACTATTAACGCCAATTGCAAAATCGAACACGCCCCAGAATGGACTATAACAGCAGATTTCAGGCCGTCACAGTTTGATGCTATTTTGTTCCCATACGTTTCTTCGGATGATGCACTTTCACCGTAATTTCGACAATCAGATACTGATATCAATGCTACTCGGTTCGATGATTGGACGAATGCCTCTTGAATCCAAGTAACATACGGATGGTCATGATGTGCCGCCTCGACGTCGACGGCCTCTGCTAGGACCTTCAGGTCGCTGTGATAGGACGTCACGGAGCTGAGCGTCGTCTTTGTCTTTGTCCACATGATGTACTCTCACGTGTCTATTTAGGATTAGATTGGAATAGAACCAATAGGAGTTGCGGATGAGTTACCTTTGAAGATTGTCTGGTCGGGGATACTTGTGTTCCCTATCAGGACAGAATGGGCAAACGTATCCGGGAGAATCATGAACCAGGCCGTGTCTGATCATTTCGTTCTTCCGCTTGAACCCCTTTCCACCCTCGCTTCGCGGACACCCCTTCACACTGCAATAGTGGGGTCGATTTTGTGAGTGTACGTTTGCGTGTGAATTTAAGAGGTACTTCACCTTGTTAGACTTTGAGCTAGAGGATCGTGTTTATGCTTACCTGAGTCTGAAATGGTGGAGCGGTACAGCCTTGGTAAGTGCACTGATATCCTCCGACCTGAGGGTTTGTTATCCCCTCAATACTCATACGGTTCATACCTGACAGAGGAGTTGACCCCGACTGGTCCGATGCTGGGGTTTCCGTGTTACTTCCGCTATGATCATTTGGACTTTGATATTGCGAAGGTTCACCATTACTCTGGGAAGGTCTGCGATTGGCATACGCGGTGTAGTAGCGACCAGGCGAAGGAAGTTGATTGCGTGGAAACACATCGTTGGGTGATTTTGGTGGAGATCCATGACTTGGTACAGGTGGAAATCTATGCTGTGGTGGTCTTCCAGGCGGTGACTGAGAAAAGGCACTCTCTCCAGTTGGAGGATCTGGGAGATGGTTTATATCTCCTAGCTGGTCCGAAATCGACGGCAACGTAATCTGGCTCGGCCCATTTCCATTTGTCAATCCCGACTGAGGGGAATGATGTAGTATCGGTGGTAATTCTCCGGCTGCGACAGGTGAAGGCGCACCTGTATCATGCCTCCGGTCCGGCGATAGGTGTGAGGCTGGGGATGGCCTATCCATGTACAGTTTTGTAATTGAAGGCGCCGACGTTGCCTTTACACCTTCCATAGGTTCCGACTCTGTCTGAGGCGGCTCGATCTTCAATTTTGGACTCTCGGGTCGATCGACCTTTTGCGCCTCTTCTGGACTATGTCGCGCAGTCGCTCTCAATGCATCCGCAGCTAGAGTCTGCATAGCAGCCATTGCATCGGAGGTGAGAGCAATTTTCTCTGCGACAGGCGCTTCCACCACAGCCGTCGCATTGTCCTTTTCCCCCACATTCGAGACCACGACTTCTGTACCCCCCTTCATCGGCGGCTCATCCTCCTCAATTTCTGACGCCAGCGGTTTTTCTCCAGCGTCGCGCGCAACATCAACATGTTTTCCGTCCGCCATGAATGCTATTAACACAGCATCGCCCTGACTCGGACGAGGCTTCGGCTTCGATCGCGTAGGGGGTTTGCAACAACCTTCCTCCTCTGGTTCAGGAGTGGAATCTGCACTACTAAGTGGTGGCAGAGGGACAGCCGGCGGCGGACTCGGAGATGGCATGTAGTTTATTTTCATGGGTTTGAGTTGTGGAGAGTCTCGCGGGCCAACATCGTCTGGGTCGTAGAATTCGTGGTGGGTTGAAGGTCGTATGGATTCGACAGTATTCATACTTAGTATCGAATGGCCATCGGAAGCACCCCAGAAGAGGATTGCGGCGGTGATTGTGAACCGAGGCGGATAAGTTCAGAGCATAATCAGCCAGCGGGGACCATGCAACCGCGGGAAGGGAGGAGGGAGGAGGGAGGAGGGCGACTGGCATGCACGGGTGTCTGCTGAGAAAGAGGATGTCAGGACAGAACAGAGCGCGCAGGGCAGCGGAGGGGGGAAGTTTGGAAGAGGGCGAAAGCAGGAGTTGGTTGTTAGGGCAGACAGGGCAGGGCAAGGATTCTCTGACCTGACCTTGATGCTGGCCTCTGGCTCCGGCGCTGTCTGCGAGATTGATTTTTGGGGGGGAGGAAAGGCGGGGGAGCACTAGAGAGGTCCAGAACAGGGCCCTGAGGCTGGAGTGATTGGCGTAGGGTAGCGTGTTGCTAGGGCGCGGAGGATCTCAGACTGGGACTGGTTACTGGGTTTGGGTTCGTGCGAGTGCTGCTCTCGGTGTCGGTACGGTGAGCGAAATGGCGGGGCGCAATGCTGTACGATTGTGCGGCGAAAGTTAGTCGGTAGACAGCGGGTGGGTGACAGAAAGTCTGTCGGGGTGCCTTGGGCCGGCTGGGTTTGAATAAGGTGGGGATGAAGATTTTTAGGAGTGAGGGTTGTGAAGTCGATTAAAAGTGAGAAGAGATGAGAGATGAGAGATGAGAGATGAGAGATGGGACGGGATAGGTTGGGATAGGTTAGGTTAGGTTAGGTGGAAAGAAGAAAAAGGGCAAGGCGAGGCAAAATGATGATGCAGGCGGCGACGCGATGCGATGCGATGCAATGAGAGATGGCAATGGATGGCGACGCTGCTCTGCTCTGCACTGTACTGTACTGCACAGCCAGCAGAGAAAGAAAGGCACAAGCCAGTAACGACTCGACCTGACTTGACCTGACTTGACTTGACTTGACTTGACTTGACTTGACTTGACTTGACTTGACTTGACTTGACTTGACTTGACTTGACTTGACTTGACTTGACTTGACTTGACTTGACTTGACTTGACTTGACTTGACTTGACTTG
>JAFJYH010000426.1:0-32396 GCA_017365405.1 Cadophora malorum | reverse complement strand
GAAAAGAAAATTGCGGTGTGTGTGTTGCATAGCATGGACGGACGGATGGGTGGATTGGAGGGCGTTTTTACTTTTACTCTTACTTTTTCTTCTTACTTGTTTGGTACTTCACATTTTCTTTCTTTCTTCCACTTTTCAGCTTTGACTTGTTAGTGGTTGACTGGTTCGCTAGGTGGCTTAAGAGAAAGGAGGAGTGTCATTGTATATTGTACGATTAGATAGTTTAGGCATTGCATACTGCGTGCGTGCATGTTTGCTTGCGTGCATGCATAGTGAGCGGGAAAGATAAGAATGAGAATGAGAATCAGAATGGGAAACATGCTTGATTTTGAGCGGATAGAAATCATGCCTTCTCGATACACAGATAAGTGATTTCTGCAACAATGATGTGAAGGGAATGTGTAACGGTACAGGAGTAGATTGCCAAGACTTTGATTGATGTGCTTGCTCACTGATCGCTTAAGTCAGTGCGGGTTTGTTTACTTTTCTTACCCCGCTATTCCCCCACCTGAATAGAAAAATCACGATCTTTGAAAGGTCGAATGTCGCGTAACCGTTTGCTGACATCTGAAGGACAAGGAATTGCGCTTTCAGGGCATTATATGAAAGAATAGGTCAGATCTTAAGACCCACAGTTCTTGTGCAGGTCTCACATTTATTCAAGGAGGCGTCAGAATCATGCAGAAATTGCAGATTCTCTAATTGCGTTCTATGTACTTTTGGCATCTTGGCACTTTGTGCATCCCAAGCAACCAAGCAACCAAGCACGCAAGTAAAAAAAATAAGCAAGCAATTATCGCCAGAAAAGAAAAGAAGCATCTCAAGGTCCTATGACAGGAGACACAACTTGTGGATCCAGCTATGCCCTTCGCACCAATATCATCCCAGCCAACGTGATCAAAGCATCCATTCATCCGTTCATGCAGAAACTGCCCTTCCTCCCCAAAGAAAAGCAGAACGGCATATGAGGAAACCATGATCGATGATCGAGAAATGGGAATGGGGAAGTGAAGTAAAGAAACCTAGGTGCAGAAGTCATACTCCTCATCGCCACCAATGACTTCCCAATCCTCGCCAACACCACCGACCTGGTCAGCAGATACAGTCTCTCTCTTCTTAACACCAGCTGAAACACCAACATTTCCACCATTTTTAGCCTTAGCGCGATCAGCATTGAAAGCCAAAAGCTCAGCCGCAGCACTATTCGCCTTGAGATTGATCCATTCATCCTCCACTTCTCTAGCGACCATCATACGCTTAGCCTCCTTTCTGGCATGGTTTGAGTTGGTGGCGAAGCGGAGGGTAGGTGGAGAGCGTGCAGTAACGGTATTGGAGTTGGTGGAAAAGGCGCCATTAGCGGGGACGACTTCCTTGTCTGAATCCTTGCTACCGAGGTCTTTGCCTCTGGCATTCTCACCCTTTTCGCCCTTCTCAGCTTTCTCATTGACGTGTCCACTGCTAACAGCAGCAGTTGTGACAAACTTTGACTTCGAGTCTCCCTTTGTCTTCGAGGAAGAGGCAGAGCCTTCAGCATCAGCGGTTCCACGAATGTAAGGAGCAAAACCATTCGTGCGCTCACCAAGCAACTCGAAATTCAGGTTCTTCTCATTGAGCTCCGATGCGAGTCTACCGAAGTCATATCTCCACTTAGATGGAGGGAGACGACGAACTGAAGCGGCGATTGCATCTTGCTTGTCGATGGCGGATATCATGAGAGGGGTGTTGAAGTTTGCGGGCATGCAGTCGGTGTAGTAGGGAAGCGCGGGATCTTTCTCATTGACGGCAGTGGCCCGATCGGGGAGCTGAGAAAATAAATCATCTCCAGCAGCTTTATTCGCACCAGCTTGAGACTGCGAGATAGCCGATTTCTTCGAGATACTAGCATCGCCTGTAGCCTTGTTCGAGACGGAAGAGTCTGGCTTGGTAGCAAGACGGGATTTGGCGGAGTCTTCGAAGGGACGTCCGGTACCGGTAGTAGACTTCATACCCGAGGAGGCAGTAGGTCTGGGGAGGATAGTGGACTGCTCCATGAAAGCGAACTTTTGCATGGATTTGTGTCTGTCCTGTCGGTTTTCACGCTCTTGTTTTCGTAGCTCAGCCTTCAGCTTTCGTGCAATGAGAAGCTCGCCTGCAACACATGTAGCAGCTTTGGTGGCGCGAACAGCTTCAGCAGCAAGAATGGCTTCATCCTTTTGTGGCTCTTGGGCACGATAGTATGCTTCTAGGTCTTCGGGCTTAGATGCTGTTGTGACTGGATGAGCAGTATCCTTTGTTAGGGCATCTGCAGAGATTGAGGTCGTGGCCTTTCCTGGCTTTCTGTTGGTACGAACAGCGCTCGACATCTCTACTGGCTCTTCAAAGAGGATACAGTCACAGCAGGGGTGGTTGACTTCGAATAGCTTGGGGTTCGAGGCGCGGCTTGGACGCAGGACTTCGTGGATCGTCAGACAGGTACAAGGGTCTGCGTGGTTGATTCGAGGAAGATCTGGGTGTGCAGCGCTATGGTGGCAGGAGTAGACTGTATTTATTGTTAGCTGAACTGTCGCTTGAAAAATATGCGGCGCGGCAGTTCAATTTAAGGGTGAATTGGATTCGAAAGTGAACACAAATTCGAGGTGATACGGCGTCAAAGTCCAGCGCATGGCTCAAAGGTGAGCGTACAATGCAAACAAGTAGAACCCAAATTAAACAAGAAGATTTAGATGATCGATAGTTGCAGAGTGGATACGCAGATGTAATGCATCATGAGATTGAAGCCAGAGTTGTAGACGATAACAGAAACCTTCAATTTGAAAGATGATCTTTCATGTGAGGCTAGTAAATTGAAGAAACTTACCGATCTTGTTAAAGTAACACTCCTCCTTTGGTGGTGAGGCTACGTAGGGGACGAGTGGAACAACACGCTTGGTGCGCGAATCTGGGGCATATGAGGGAGGCATCATGGCATGTGATATGTTGCAGATTCTGCCTTGTGATATGTCGAGATCTGGAGCTGATGTGATATGGTGGGGAGTAAGATCGACCGTGGTCGAAGCTGTTGTGGTGTTGATGGGGGACGGAGGCTCGAGGCTGAAGGAGAAGTAGGGCTTTTATGGGGCTAAGCGACGACGAGAGCCTCGCCTCGAAACAGAAATTCACTTTTAGGCTTCTGGCGGCTTCTTGGCTTACATGGATGGAAAATAATTTGTCAACTACATGTCATGAAAACAATGAATACATAGATAGCCTTTACACTCCGTTCAGGTCGTGAAGCCCGTTTGTTTACATTGTGACGCGTTTGTCAACATCAATGTCTCCCTCCGCGGTGTACTGCACAGTGTGGTTTCCAGAAACCTCCTGCTGACTTCTTGATACCTGTAGATGTACATGGAAGCTATACATAGATCGTTCCTAGCATATTCGTGACGTTGGTCGGGCTGGGGAGTTCCTTCATGCCCCATGTCAGATGAAAGCCTAGCCCTGAGCCCATTCTGGGCCTTCAATCTTTACCTCTTCACGATTATTGGTCTCTTTGACACCTAGGCGTTCTCCTTGTCCCTGGTGTCTGGCATATCCCAAGTGTCCTTGTCCTTTCAAAACTGAAGAACCTAAATCGCTGCGATAAGCACATCGCAGCCAAGATGCTCTTCCAAGCTATTTGAGCACTAGTAAGAACCATGCGAGAAGTCCTCAAGAAGTACCAAAAATCTGACAAAGGATCCTTTGTCCCATGAATGCTTAGCGGCCGGTCTCATGAACAAGGCCAACTTGCCAGCAGGAATACACCCTCCATTTGACCAAACAGAGCAAATTCATGGCAACGCCGGCCTCAGTAACCTAATGTACTGATTTCAGAAATTGTAATAGGGACTTTGAGAATTCCGGGATTGATCATACCCATCTCCATGTCTCTTAGACTACATAGTGGAAGCCTGGACGGCGGGGTAGATGGCTGTGTCGCAGTCGGCTAGAACCGTCGCCTGCAGTTGAACCCTCGCAACTACAAGCGGAACCAGTTTTACCATCTACATGTAACCACATAAGCAAATCCACACATCGACAAAACCGTGGGCGGCCAACTCGACGGCTCAGGTCAAAGCGGTTCGCATACGAACACCAATTAACGGCGGATCGAATCGGAAAACGTACTAAGTTACGTTTGTAAAATGGGACCTCACACGCATCCGAGTGTGAGCTTCCGATTGAGTTTTGCTGTTTTTTGGTACTAAATTTTATGCAATTGAGAAGGCGCGGAGATGTTTGAGGGCATCCAACCTTTTTTTTTTGCTTCTTTTGTTGATGTTTTTGTTGATTTTGCCGATAAGCGAGGCGGAGTAAGCTTGAGCCTTGTCAGCGAGACATTCCAGAAATCCGGAGACATTACTACCAAGCTAGTATAATACAAGATTGATGATTGTTGATATCGTAGATGGTGTTATTAAATCAGTGATTTTCAAGTAACGATCGACTTAAAGGTTGGCGTATGTCACGTGATATTCACATACGTCCAGGAAGTGCCCAAGTACTTACGAATAGGCATCTTCACAGATCTCGTAACTCCATAAGTAGTCAGGCTCTAACTCTGATTCGGATTATGAGATCGGAAGATTTTTAAACTGGAAATAGGCTAACACTAGTGTACCACTCGACGTTCTCAGAAATCAAGCTAGTTAGTCCGAATAGTAACAGTGACATTAAGAGAAAGCTCTTGCTGAGGACAAAAAGGTTCACTTCCTCTTCATTCCAAATCAAATTCTAAACTTTTAAACAACCCAGAACAATTCAGTATATCCCACGAAAATGGCCGAAGACGATAAGGGATCCCTATTAGAACTCCCAAATGAGTTGCTTCACGGGACTTTCTCCCATCTGTCTCTGGACTCCATCCGCAACCTACGCCTGGTCAAATCTCGCCTACGAAAATTTTCCCGTGACATCTTCGCCATTCATTTCACCGATATAAGTTCGACCATGTCCCAAAAATCGGCTCAAAAACTTCAAGGTATCTCCAACGATCCAATACTGCGAGACAAAGTCGAAGTTCTCCATATACATGCAGGCCACTGGGCATACGGCGAATCCTGGGTTCGACACAGTCCAACTCGTTCTCCCAATCCACGATATCTAGAAACTCCTAATGATGGCACTAAGATTCTCAGCTCGATGCTTACAGGCGGATTACCGAATTGCCATTCTCTGCACTTAGACCTCGATACAGTTGTGGACGAGCCTGCAGAATATCCCGGAATCATCATATCGCCAAGCGACATCTTGCACATCACACTTTGCACTATCGCCAGCACTGGGGTGCCATTGAAGGAATTCGCAATCAATTACGCCTTAGGCAGATTTGACTCACATTTCATCGACTTCACAGTCATGCAATCGGAAGGATTTAGTAGCTCATGGGAGACGCTCGAATCCCTGACCATCGGGTACGACATCGACTGCCCTCACAACTCAAGCCAGCTCAGTGATTTCACCATCTCCCTCATCAACCAAGCTAATAACCTGCGGAAACTGCACCTAAAAGACGTGAGACAGTCAGGCGATACCTTGTCCGCCTTCAACCAAGTTACACTCGTCTCCATGTTCATAGCCGACCACGTAGACAAACTGAAGCTACACAGGCTCGAGCACTTGATACTGGAATGCCAGTTTCTCGATACCAATTTACTGCCGAAATCACTCTCCCACTCGAGAGATACACTTCGGCATATTTCTCTATCTTCCATCATGCTTGTTAATGGGTACACGTGGAAAGCACTGTTCCAATCTATGCAGACACTTCTCCCCAACCTGAGCAGTATACATATCCACGGAGGCTACCAAGACGAGTCGCCGATTTCATATCCAGGGCTTCAACTCGATCCACCAATTCCAGGTACCGGCGGTGCGAATATTAATGTTCAGAAGGCCAGTCTGGAAGATACATATGTGTTGGATGATATCTGGACGGGTATCGTATGAGGGTCCAGAGATACATACCGCACTCAGCATGCTCGCGGATAGCGCCCAATTTCTATCGCTCCCTGAACGCACTGGGATCTGGATGGAAGGGAATGATGGACTGATAAGTAGAAATGCTGCTGCAAATCATACTGATTCTGAAGAATAGATGCAAGGGAGCGTCTACCTCAGTAACGGGCATTTGTCTTTCGAGGTTCGGAGAGAAATTCTAGTCACTGAAGCTAGTGACCAAAAGTACCCAACTTGTAGGCTATCTGGAGCTTCGAAATTGATCTGCCTCTGCTCAGGCTCTATAAAAAAAACTTACAGATATGTCTGAGTTAACGTTCATATTTGCTTCAGCGAGCAAATTGGATTCGATCACAGAGCCAGGTATGAGTCTGACAACAAGATGGCTGTTCAATGTCACGAGCGGTACCGAAGACAGGAAGACAGAAAGACAGGAATCCAATCGCAGATCGATTGAGATCAGGCAATCAGTGGAATTTACGAAAAGAGACATGAAAGAGGAGAGGGGGGAGGGTTGGTTATTCCCTCAAATGTGGTTTCATCCACATCCTGAAAGCTTGTATGCAGCGCCTGTAAGCTAGCATGCGAAGCCTGAGGGTGGCAGGTCAGCCACCTCAAGCTTGCTCCGGACGCTGTAGAACGCTGAATGAGAGGTGGCTTCTGCATCCAGGGGGATAACTCTCGGCTCCCTCAAGATATTCCTAAAGCACCTGAGGGACCACAGACACTGGTATCAGTCTGCTTTTTGCATCACTACCCAGCCGCACTGTCCTCAAAGGAGGGAGTAGAAATGGGTATCAATAGGCCATAAAAGACATACATTTGTTCAGACAATCAATCTATGTACGCACAATCGCACGGTATCATTAGCATTACCTCATTCAAGCGTGCAATTTCCCATCCCAAAATGCCAATGCAATCAAACAATAAAAGCCTTGCTTCCCTCTACAAGCCCATCCGTCAATTTTGTTACAGCAGCCCATTGCGGCATGAATCGCTGCACCTCGTCCAAGGCTGGGATCGTACCCAGCTCGTTGTGATCACTCCACCAGCAGACCACTCTTCCGCTTCTGCCTTCGTCTCCTTCTTTCTTGCCCTCGCTGACGGGCCACTCGACATCAACGATCCATTCCCGGTCCCAGTCTCTGTGCCACAATTTGATCTGGTCGCTTCCGCTTTCTGGCACAGCGTCCCATTTGCCGTCGCCCTTTGCAGCACCATGAACCTCGAATGCCGTGAAAGGATCGTCAAATCGGATGATGCAGGCTTTGGTATCGACGGCAGAGATGTTAAAGGTAGCTTTGTTTTGACCCTTGGTGCGAGTCACTTTGGAGCTCATCCAGTCCTTGTAACCCTTTTCGGGTGGAATGCCATCTACGACGTTGTCAACAACTCTGGGCGGTATTCCAGTCCATGAGCAGTAAGAAAGCCCTTGGCGAATATTGTCTCTAGGCCCGCAGGATATGTTCTGGCCAGCTGCGGATGGAATATCTGTAATGATCTTTCGGACATACTCTTCGACACCGGCAAGAGTGACCTGGTTGATACCACTGTCAAGATCTACGGTTTGCTGGAAGTATGCCTTGAATCGATTGTTTGACGAAAATGGGAAGGCGACAAGGTTGTAGATGAGAGTGCCGATGAAAATGAGAAAGAAAAAATTTGGAACGTGGTGAGTGATCCTATGCATGAATGGTGTTACAGGCAATAGCACCAGAATCGAGAACAGGGCAATGAGTAGGTAGGGCAGAAGAAGAGCGCTACCATCAGAACCAGTTTGAACTACGGCCCCAACAATAAGCAGCCCGACTTGACCACAAACGATGATGATGAATGGACCAAGTAAAAGGAACTGAAGGAGCCATGTCCATGCCGGCATTTTCGCTGACCATTTCTGCTCTTCTCCGAAAGCAATCGTTTCGTCGTCGGCTCCATCTGCACCATCGAGAGGTGCTGGAATTACGCGCCGATATCCTCTTGCGAAAGTCGCACCGAGTGTGCTTCGGTGACCATTGCCTCCAACTAAAGGAGTCGTCTCGCTCGGCTCGTCGTCTCCATCTGCTCCAGCACCATCTTCTTGGGTATCGCCAGATGATATTATAGCATCGGAATGGGGGATTGAATTCAATCCCTCGCGCGTCTCATGTTCGTCGTGAGCGGCTTCGACAACCGAACTCTTTGTTGGAAGAGCAAAAAGTTCGCATAGCCCGATGAATGCAGCCAAGAAAGTAGCGGCCTGGTAAAATACAAATATGTACCCACCACTGACCTTGTAGCGGTCCTCGAAGACGGTAGCGCCCACGAGAACAATCCATCCAAGGGCAAACATCCATAGCAACGCATACACACGATGGAGTGCCGAAGGTCGAGCAAAGTTGCAACCAGCCATGAGGAACCAGAAAACACAGAAGAATAAGCTCAGAGACATGGACCATACGGCGTACTGTGAGGAGTATACAATCAAAGGATTGAACTTGCGCAGTAGAAACGCCGCACCAAATGTAATAGCACCGGAAATGATGAGTACGACTGGAAATCGGAAAGCTCCTCTCCAGCCTTTTAGGGAGACAGCTTCGCTCTCGTGTCCTTCTGGCTTAACGGCTCCTGCGAAGAGATAGTACTTATCCTGGCGAGCCAAAAGATAAGATACGAGCATCAATATAAGTGGTGTAGCAATGAGAATCGTAAGAGACCAGGCGAACAGAGTTCTCAGTCTGAAGACAGCCATGGTTTTACCAAATAAGTCAAACCATACACCATCACTGCCACGACCGTTCTTGACTTTACCAGTAGCATGATCTCCACGAGGACCAACGAATTGTTTGGTGTGCGATGTCAGATGTTCCATTGTCGCAACGGAGGCAGACAGCATGTGCCATAGCGAGTCTCTGGAGGTGTGCTTGGCATCATCCTGATCTGTGTGGTATCTGGCTCTTGGCTCCCAGAAGGCGACATCAAGCCCACGGTAGCCCTCAGCTCGGAAAACGACGTAGTCGGTCTCACTTCGGATAAATCCCAAAGCAAATCCATCCGCACTGACAACAGTGCCCAGTGGATGTGGAGCTTTCGCATATGCTCGAGTAACTTCCGAATCTGTACTGCGGAAAAGCATAGCTCGACCTCCAGCACCGGCTCCTTCGAGATTCAGGAATGCATGGACGAAAGTGGCCATGGGGTGTGAGAGGAAAGCTTTAGCGCCATATAGTCCGTCCTCTTCGCCATTGTTTAACAATACGATCACGCCTCTCTTTGGAGTATTGCCCGGAGTGGTGAAGTATTTTACCAATTGTAGTGCCGTTACAACCCCTACTCCGTCATCTGTAGCTCCATAGCCTGTTGATACACTGTCGAAGTGGGCATTGACCATAACCCCTCCTTTCCCATGAAGTCTGTGGGTGTATGGCGGCAGTGGCTTCCACCAGTCTTCCTCCTCATCTTCGGTCCCGCGGATGTACACAATGATGTTGTTGCCTTCAAAGTATGTGCTGATCCCCAGCTTTCGCCCACTCACTCCGATACTTGTAAGGGCGTTACTCGTGTAATTGGAGACAAGGTCGTTGAAGACGACCGCGGCAGGTCGTTCTGCTCTCAGTCCAAGCTCTCCTCGATCCGCAGATCCCACCCGAGGCTCTTCTTCTCCCGAACCTGAATGTATACTGACGTCTTGCGCCTTGCCGTTGCTAGATCTCGAATCGTCTGGTACCGCGTTCAGATTCTCGCCCTTCTCGTGTTTGACCCCATTATTGTCCAGTATCTCCTCCACTCTTCTCAACAGCCAATTCCTAACATCGTCGTTCCTTCTGCTGTTGAATGGATGATAGCCATTGCTCAACTCCGCCAGGTCCAGCCAGGCTTCGGTGAGGTTCAATCCACGATAGACTGTTGGGTTTTCTGGCGCAGAGGGGACTGTTTCGTGGATAATAAGCAGAGGGATGAAGACGGCGAGGTACACTACAGCAGTAACCAGAGTCACCGCCATAGGAACGAAAGCGAATGGATTATACCATCTCATCGTTGCTGGCTTGGATATTCAGGACCGCGACAGCTGTTCGAGCTCGTCGTGAAGCTCATGTCATGCCTTCGAGGTGGCTGGGAAGCTGCCTCCCAGAACTGGGTCAATGCACTAGCGCGGGGTAGCTTGACCTCGACGACATGTCATAAATAATCATCAATCGCCTCACCAACTCCACCTAGAAAAATCGAGTAGATTGGCTCCGATATTCAACCCTTTCGAAGCATTTATTCGGTTGTTATTATCGTAGGAAGGAATTTCTCAGAACCATTGACGCCGCTACGAGATTTTCGAGCTTTGTTTTATCAGACGCCCCCAACGGCTGGCGATTCCAGTGGAATGAGTTCATCTAGCAAGTTCCTTGACATTCGACTTATTCTCTGTATGATTTGGTAGGAGTCGCTGTTTTTTAAGTTGAATTGACACTTCTGCAACCATGAGCATATCCGGCTCGGAGTATCAAGTAGTACAGCCATTTGAAGATCACTATGCCAAGCGGGTTCTCTTGTTGAAATGGGAAGTTTCTATTGATATGAGGTGTTCCGAATACTGTTTTGAGCATTTGGTCTGGTGCTCACCGGAGGTGCTGACGATTTATGACGCTACGTTATTGCAAGGAATGTTACGTCTGTCACATCAAATCGGGGTCTGTCTGACCCTGTTCATCTTCTTTTCCAAAGTTCGTCTCGTTCTGGAAACTACACGCGTTCTTGAAAGTATTTCGTAACATGTTTGAGATTTTGAAGCATCACCTCATCTCTTCCGGGCTTCTGAGCTTGCTCAAAAGCTGTCCCGATAAATGTTAATGAAGTCCCAGATGTTCTCATCTTGCCGTGCTACATCATGTAGTTCCGACTTCTCAAAAGGAAGGGCCACACGGAGCAGAGCAAGTTCGCTTTCAATTGACTCCAACCTTTCTTGAAGATCAAGTCTCTCTGCTGCTCCATCCTTTCCTTCGAAGTCTCCTTCTGTGTCTCCTTCTTTCAGTCTCTTTCCTAGCCTCCTACGGACGCTATCAATCGTCAGAGTAACTGCTTTGCCAATCGATGTTTCGCTCAACACACGAAGATCCAGAGCCTTCCTTCTGCATTGTCAGAAGCGGTGGAGTCATCTTGGTGTTGATCAACATGTCCACCATTTCCAGCACCGAGGTCTTGCTCCCAGTGTACTTCGAAACCAAGGCCCCCTTTTCAACCATGTCTTTCCAGTATATGCCTTCTAGCTCTGTATGTCTCCGCTCAAACTTCTGGTGCAAGGTCACATCTGGAGGAAGGTCATCCCACATGGTTGTCGCCAACACCAAATGGGGCCAGAATGCATCCCCGCAAATCGCCCGAAGTAGGTCCAGATTCACTTTCGCTGTGCCGGCGAACTGGGTCTCTTTGATGGAATGCAGGCATATGACGCCGTGTATGGTGCACAGTTCCCGAGAACAAAGAGACCGGGCTAGTTCAAGAACATTTCGAATATCTGAGACGTTCGAGTCGTTGAATCCTCGTGTATCGACTACGTAGATGCCAGGGCTTCTTTTCCGATAGGAAAAGCCCACATTTGTCTGAGTACCTGCCTCGCACTACTTCGGATATTCACAATGCTATTGAGCACTTACAAGACTCCATAGTATGTCCAACAATAGCCTTGTGGCCTGTTGCAGAGGCAATCAGCGACGACTTGCCCTGACCCTGTGGGACCTAGCACGATGATCAATTTTGCCATTGGCGGTGATTCCATTGAGCTTTCTTTGCTTTCAAAGCAACGATAAGGATCAAAATGAAGTTAGAAGTCGCTTCGCCGCAGATTATAAGATTGGGCATAATTGTTCTGGTGATCAATCACGTGCAATATTAAGTCTCAAAGAGTCGGTGGCGTTGCGGAGCCTTGCCATGTACTCAACTTGTCGGTCGGCTCAATTCTTCATATGGATGCCTGAAATAGTTCCAGCCTTGCCTGTTGATACCCAAGTCAACCCAACTCTACCCGAGCATCAGAAGCAGGCTGGGACAAACGCTTGTATCCAAGCAATGGCAACACCATCTCGGGGACTACCTTCTGGGACCTGACAGTCCACGTGAGAGATAGAGACAGCCTCACAAATTTCTGTCGCTTTGATAAGACTACTTGCTTGATACAAGGCAGGACTGCGTTTGACTGAGTCTGTAGACCAACAATATCGCCTGTCAGAAGCTGGGCCAAGCCTAAACTTCCAAGCCTTGGGCTGTTTGCACTTCGTTGTCAATTCATGCTTGCAATATGTTTACCAATCCAGAGCAGAAAAAAGTGAGGCTTAGAGTACGTCTTTGATACGCTCGATGGTGCTCATCAGTATATAGCCATCATCAAGGCAAGCTGGAGTATCTACGGTCTGATGGTTGGGACAGCCAACGAGGCAAAAGCATTTGAGAGAAATTGATATTCAGACATATCAAACAGACAGCCATGTCAGGCCCAACTCCAGACGATGCCATCGTTGCGGTGATGGGAGTGACGGGAGCTGGCAAAAGCACCTTCGTCGCCAATGTGACTGGTCAGGATGTTGAAATTGGAGATACTCTAGACTCATGCAAGTATGGCATTTCTGACTGATCCATACCTGCATTAACCACACGAATTAGGCACCACGGAACCCGGAACCTGAGATCTACGAGACTGAGATAAATGGCAAAAGGGTCTTCCTCATCGATACTCCAGGCTTTGACGATAGCTCCGGCATAGACGACGCCGACATTCTGAAAATGACGGCTGCAAAACTAACCCAAAGCTCCAACGACAATATGAAGCTTACTAGCATCCTGCTTCTGCACATAATTACAGACAATCGTCTTACTGGAAGCAGTAAGCGCCTGCAGCATGTGTACGAGAAAGTATGCGGGCATGAGGCATTTCAAAGTGTCGTGCTTGGCACTACCATGTGGGACGACCTCGGCAGCGAGAAGAAAGGTATTGCTCGCGAGAAGCAACTCCGCGAGGGAGACTTCTGGGGTAGAATGGTCAGAGAGGGGACGGATTGCTGCCGATTAGAAGATTCTGAGGAGTCAGCGCAGGAGCTTGCCCTTAAGCTGGTTCGCAAAACGCCGGTAGAAATGCAGCTACAGAGGGAGCTGAAAGACAACAGTGAAGAACTGATTCAGACTGCGGCAGGGCAGGAGTTGAATCAAATATACAAGAAGCGGGTTCAAAAACAAGAGAGCAAATCCAGGCTTGACGATAGCGAGAGAGAGGAACTTGACAGGCAAGGAAAGCACAAGAGAAGGTCAAAAAGACCATAGTAAGTCTTAGTTGTCTGGTCTGATCTTCCGAAACTGATATTGGCGCCTGCATTAGATTTATATGACGGAGACCATCTGGTGTACTGTAATGTAACAGTCCATGATTGACGTCTTCGGTGCTCTCGTACTAGAAAATTGAAAAAGTGATCCTCTCCCTACATAAATAGGCAGACCGTTTATTGACATTCGGTTAACTACAACCAAGGTATTGCGTAGCCAGCTTGTTTCAGACCATCACTGAGAATATGTCAATTAGTGCTCATCTAAGTCTCTGTAAGGCATTTTGTGGCAGTCGTCCGTCTTTTGGCTTTTGTTCGGGGCAGAGAGAACAACTTGAGTAGGTCCACGGCACTCCTTACACTGGGAAGTAAAACTCTTCGGCAGCCAACAATGGTCTTCCAACGGCTCAATTGAGCAACCATAAATAAATCGTTCCGTCATGAATGGCAAAAGCTTCTTGGTGCTCGTCGCCTGAAATTCTGGCCTTCACCGACCTTTGAGCTATGATATCATCATTCCTGTCGGCTTCTGTTTGGGTGAAATAAACTCGAAACCCCTCTTTCGTTTACTGATGCCCACGTCGCTCCAAACACCTGGTTTTACCGTGCCAAAACTCCATTTCCAAGATATCCCGGTAAGTTCCTATGGTACATTTGCCCTTTTCTAAGAATCTTAATGCCTGACTGAATGTCGACGCAATTGATGAAGTAACGAAACAAGCGAACAGAGCGCCCGATAGGAAGATGGCAGGAGCGTTACGAACAGAATCCTAGCTTTGTACCTGACACCAGATATACGATAGGATTTCGGTAGATCCTACTGCGAATTGTAATGCTTGTGCATCATAGCATTGGGACGTTCTCCGTGGCCCCACGTTTCCGGATGGTCGCTTGAGCCTGTTTGGGTCTGCAGCGTTTGACTCCTTGGTAACGGCCCAGGTGAGGACATTGATGATTGTTCGGCATTCGAGTACTGATCAGATATATAGGAGTTGCGATAAGCTGATGGAGTAGAATCGGAAAATTCCTCGTCGTCTTCCATTTCGTCGTAAGCTTCGACGAAGCTGCCCAGAAGCATTTTGTTCACATCACCATCGCAATGCTCTGTATCGACGATATCGCTTCGACTGTGTTAGCATTTCCAGCAATTCGGAATTCATCAGCGTGTGAAACTCACATAATGCCCTCGTTTTTCAATTCATTGTCGAGGCGCTTGAGACGGAAAGTCGCTTCAGGATCTTTGCCAAATTGGACGAACTCAACGCTCACGGGCCGTTCCTTTGGTGGACGTCCCAATTTCTTCTCTAGTTTTCGTGCGAATGAGACAATAGTCTGGTTAACTTCCTCCTTGTTCATCATCCCCTTCCAAATACCATCTGTGAGAACAATAATAGTGATCTTGTTCTTCTTGGTATCAAAAGTCTTAGGTCTCCTAAGATACTCATCGAAAATTTGTTGAAGGGGTGTCTGCATCGAAGTGTAACTTCTTGAGTCTGGCTTGGCCTCATCGTTATCCATTTTCTTCATGATCTTCTCAATGGTTTTGTCTTTCGACGGATTGACTTTGACGTCCCCCAGAGTAAATGTCAAGTCCACCCCATCTGGGTCGAGACCTTCCGCCTTGAGCAAGAGAGTTTCCAACACGAATTTGACCTTGCCCCAGTGAGTTATCATAGACTCTGCATTATCTACGATGAATTTCTGTACATGATTGTAAGCTTAATTTGACTGGGAACCACGGAAGTCCGAAGGAGTGGGGAAAGTCATGAGGCAAGGGCCATAGACTCACAAGATCTCGATCTCCCCAATAGTTTGCCAATGTGCTATCTTTTGGCTTAGACTTCAACCTCGCCAATACGTCTTTTTCGCGCCTTCGCAATTCTTTGGCTCGCATGTCTTCCCTTGCCTGAAACACGTCTTGTGGGTGTTCCTTTTTTGATCTCGTCAATTTGCTGTCCCTAGATAGGTCTGTCAGGCCAGACACCATTGTTGTCATAGTCCCGGGCCTTCTGAGGGTAAATGGCGTCCCGAGGGGAACATTGGGATCTTGAAACTCGGGGCCGGGGATGACCCCACCAGGAGATGATACCATTGCTCTTGATGCTCTATCGTCATGGCTGGGAAGTGGATGAGAATCGTCTGACTGGAAAGGGGGTCGTACTGTGGCCGGTTTTAGGTACGAGCGGTAGTTATCCATTAAAGGTGCGTCCAGAAAATTTAGAAACTTGTCTCTACGTTCTTGACGTGGTCCTTTTGGCTCCGTAGATTCTGTGATCGTTCTAACAGAAGATGGTGCAAGGTTGAGGGATAGGTTCTGATCGTCTCCATCGCGAAGGAAGTCCGAAATTGCCGCCGGTACATTGGAAACGGGGGGCGATAGCCCTTCGGATATCAGGTCTAGTTGTTTACAAACTTCTTTGGACTTCATCCGCATTCTGGGGTCGCCAACCAGCATCCCGTTTTGTTGGCCTAGTAAGTCCAAGACCCGGCAAGTAATAGTATCAGCGATCCGCACCGAATGCCGCAGATACGTATGCCATTCGCTAACTTCCGGCAGGACGTCGAATCCATCATGGAAGTAATCACCCCTCTCTAGACGCAGCGGCGGCGCGCTTGAAGATGCAGTGTTGTTTTGTTGGCGAACAAGACTCTCGATCCCTTTTGAGCGCAGTCGCTGATACTGCTTGATTCCTTCTGCTCCAAGCACTACCCAGGTAGCGGCAATGGAGAAAACACACCCCAGTGACCAAGTGTCGGTGGTTTGATTTACGCTATCTCGCTTTCTTCGCCCTGGATATCGTTCTGGAGCCCCTATATAACGTATTAGAGCTTGCTCTAAGATGTATCTGAGTGTTTAACGTACCAAAAGTGTGAGTTCCTCCTGTCAGGTACGTCACCGGGTCGAACTCAGAACTTTCTTTGGCTCGTTCCACAAACTTCGCAAACCCAGGATCCGCCAGCCGAAACTTCCCCTGGATCTCCAGAATGTTGTCCGGTTTGATGTCCGCATGCCAGCTGATCTTGTTACCAGGCGTTCAGAAAAGAAACGGGCCTCGAATTCTTTCAAGAGAACGAAACTTACCCTGAATAAGTTTTGGTAATACCATCATTATTTATTTTGAAGTTATGCATGTCTTTCACAGCTTTGGCCACTGTAAAGAGATTAAGCCAGAATGATTGTATATCATCCTGAAGCACAGGTGGGAGCTTTTCCGCAAAAAGTAAACCAAGATCGCGATCTCCGTACTCGAGAAGAATATTGTATTGATATTGTTTGGCTTGAGCTGGTCGAGTGCGTGGCTGTACTGCTGAGGTTTGGATGACTGGATGGGTATATCCACCAAGGTACTGAACCAATCCATTGTGTTCGTGGAGGGTGTTGAATGCAGTCCGCTCGTGCTCGAAAATTTGCGAATTATGGTCATCGAAAACCTTTAGCGCAAAGTGATATCTCTTTGTCGCGATCTATTAGCGACCTTCAAAATATATCGGAAGCAATTTTACTCACAGGGCCTAAGTCGTCTTTCTTATCGTCATACCTGGCGTGTGGCACGATCTGTTGTAGTTTCTTCCCAATGAACTCTTCAAGGACCGCAATTTGCCATAGTTTCGCTGTGCCCCCTTTGTCGCTGATAAGCACCTTCTTGTGGATCGGAATTATTCTGTCTTTCACCCAATACTCGTCGTACCCGCCATTGAACCTTGCCGGACAGAATTGCCATTGGTTCCTGTTGAACAAATCTGCAAGAACTTCCGGGGAAGGATCGCTGCGTTTCAGTATCCTGCGATCCGCCATCTCGCTGAATGTTGTTCGTAGAGTAGCCAAATCTATTGGCAGCTTTGCGTCCGAAAAGTGGATGGAATGAAAGCAATGGACTAGCCACCCCCAGTCCATGGTAAGCAGAATCACGAAGACAAGGATGCATGGATTTCCATCCTGGAACAGCGTAGACCGGTCGATAGGCGTAACATTGTCCCAGTTACGATACGCATACTCAAGCAGACGGGTGGTTTGCGTAGTTTTGTCGCCTCGGAAATCAGTTTCGCTGTTCAACCACTTTTTAAGTTTAGAAACACGAACATACGGCCGTCCACATGCCAAGGGAGGGGAGGAGTCGAAATGGTGCATTGTTCTAGGTAAATCTTGAAATCTTCAATCGCCGGACGTGTGCTGTGGCTCCCAAGTTCCATGATCACTTGAGGTAGGTTGCTGAATCGTCGCCAATGAATCCTGGACACAGTATTGGCGGGGTATATGCTTCATAGGTTTTGGCGTTCGGTCCTCAGATGTGAGCAAAGGGGACGTGGGCGTTGTGCGCGACTGGATTTAGACCTGGCTGAAAATTTGTTGAGGTGAGGACAGAATAGGTGCTAGAATCTGGCATGAATGATCGATTGACAAAAGGGGGATGCAAATTGAAATGAAGATTTCAGATGCTGGGTCAGGCTGAGGACCCTTTCTTCGTCCTGACGTGCGGCTGGACAGACCTGCCAACCACCCCCTGTAGCTTCCTTCCAATGTGGCAAATTCCTCCACAACGAGGCTCTGGGGTTTCTTTTTGGGGACACCGAAGAGCGGGCCATGGATTGGAGTATCATGGAAGAGAAATAATCCCTTTAGGCATCTCAGAATACCTCGCTTACAACTCGATTTCGAAAACCGCATGTTGTATCGCACCGGAATCCATATTCAGACCATCTATATGTTTGGAGATCTATTTCTTGTATGGTAAATAGGAACCCCGCCGTTTGCATGTTATGCTACCCAAGCTCTCAAACTCCTAGTTGGGACGCTGCCAAGCTGAAGAGTACAAGGGGTTGGGGCAAGTCTGATAGGACTGCGGAAGTGCAAATATGACTGCTCTCCGCATTAGCGACTTTGTCGTCTCGATCTCGGCGGGTAGAGAAGCTTATTTTCGGGATGAACCCTAACTTTCTTTTTAATGATGCCCCACCAGATACAGAACCCATCTTGTTAGCCTTGTTGCTGATCTCCCAGAACACTTCTAAGCTGGAGAGTCAACAAGCATCGCAAAACCTAGCAAGAGACATTCGTCAATTGCAACCAATCCAAAGTGTTCCGAACTAGTGCTGAGCAGTAATACATTCTCGATGTTAACACTTACTCGTCACATCCATCGCGACTAAATACTCGGTGATTACCACTTCCAGCTGACACTACGATGAATTGAATTGCGTGTAGAAGACTCAGTGAACAGACTGATTGGTTCAAAATATACTGTGGAACTTTTTTGGCATATAAGAGATATTCGAATAAGACTGCTCCTGGCCATGCCTCCGCAAAATTGATCTATCTATTCGAACATGCCAAGGTTTGTGTTTGAAAACCTCCACCTTATCACCGGCTTACTTCCCCTGGCACTTGTTCTTTTGTGCTGAAACATATCAAGGAGTAAATATTTAGCCCTTGCTTTCATCTCTATAGAAAGGCAACTGAGCGATTTGAAACTCCTTGTCAGCTTTCTTCCCGGATCGTCGAAACGCGCAAAAAGCAATGGCGCCAGTGATGACAGTGAGAGGCAAAGCAACCTGAAGCCATCTCAACATGGCGACTTCGGAGAAGGACCCCATATACTGTCCTGCACTAGTGGTAGTCATGTTACCACTGTCGTTGTTCGGATTCTGGTATTTGATTATGTCGGTACTGAAGAATGTCTGTAGAAGTCAGCAGCTGGTTCCTCAACACTGGACAAAATAGATGACAGAATATGGATTGCAATGCCTACCGAGACGAACGTCGCTGGAAGATAGATAAGCGTGACGACGGTTATAATGCGCATTGCAATGGCTTCTCGCTGGGACATGGTACCGATCTTAATTGTAAGTTGAGTCAACTCCTCCATCTTTCCGGTCGCTTGGCTTTGGAGGTGCTGGAGAATCTAAACAACTGTCAGTCAACAATTTCCGCAACGACTGCAGATAAGTATACCAAACTTTTCCTCTCAGCAGTGATCTTGACCAGAACACTGGCACGAGCAATCTGCATTTTCGAATCGTACACCATATCATCTAGCTGAGCTGCGAAATCCAGGATATTTGATTTGCAGCTTATCCGCAAGTCAAAGTCATCAACATCTATCAAGCGTTTGTAAAAGCCACGAAGCGAGGTGATCACATCGTTATTTGCTTGCAGAATCATGATGGCTTCGTTGATTTTGTCCTCGCGGTGTTGTACCATTTGAATGTGTTCAGGGGTGTAAACAATTTCCCCTCGCGCTCCCCGTGTACCATATACGGCAGGATTGGTCTGCAAGTAAATCAACACCTGATTAGGTAATCCAATAGAGGAACATACCTCTTTTTCAATAACTTCTTCAAGCCATTGGATGTACCACCTCCACTCCTCGATAGACCAGTGGCAGTTCAGAAGGTGGGTTGTCAAACTAGTTCGGAAACAGTCCTCGCTTGTGCTGAATGCTCTGTCTTCAGGGCGACCATGAATTGCCGTCATCTCTTGTATGCTCTGCTTGATAAACAAATGCCCTTGCGTGATAATCCACAATGAGGAACCAGCTTCCATGTCGAATTGATGATGAATAGCAGCTTGTCGGATAGTCCACTGCCTCTTGGTCAATTCAACACTAGGAGCTGACTTGCAGGCCACGGCCTTCAAATTGTAGCTCAGCTGAAATTGCCTTCCACTTCGCCCTAATTCTGGAATCAACGCACGATGCGTTGACGATAGCGAGATTTGCTCTCTGAAGCCACTGAACCGCAAGTCTCGTGCCTCATTCTGGGATCCGAATACGGATAGGAAGTCAAGATAGACCGGCATAACTTGATGGAAGGACAGAATTCTCAGAAGCATATTTTGGGTCAACTTCAGAGGTGCCCGAGAACTATCAGCTGTTATGAAGCTGTAAGAGACGTTAGCTTCGATATCGCCCTCCAGATAAGCACGTACACCTACATAAAACGGCATTTGGGATCCTTCTTGATAGCATGACTGCGTGGTAATACAGGTTGAATAATAGCGTCTCCCAGCCAGGTCTGCAGTGTCGCTTCATCAGCAACAATTTCTTTCTGGAGGCCACCATCATTCCCTTTCTGAAGTTAGCGCACGACACTCAGCAATTTTACCCGTACGGACCCTACCATTTCCTGTAAATTCTCGAAACGCGACATATGTTTTATCCTTTTGAAATAGCCTGACAGCAAACTGGTCTAAGCGTGCTCTGTAACAATTGAGAGCAGCAGTGTAAGAGTTCTTGAATACAATGTTCGATGGGTACTTCGGGAAATCTACGTATGACTTCCTAAACGCTTCCAGTGGGGACAATGCAATCGGTGCTGCCATTCCAGTGAAGTAGTTCACAATATGTACAGCCTAGGCAGGAGTAAGAAGAAGTGATGATACTTTGAATTTACCAGGACTTGATCGAGAAGATATAGTTTTACATAGGTCAAAGAAAATAAACAGCGCAGCTTTGGAGCCCTGCTGGTGGCACTGGGCACACACAATTGGTGGCAGTGTCTGATGGCGGCTTCGCAAGTACAAGGACTCGTACATTATCCTTGTAAGTTACGTGCCTCCAGTAGTGCCGTGGCAAGCCGCGAGAATTCAAAACAATGCATGTAGTCGTGCTTGCGGATTGGTGGTGGCTGAATGTCGCCCGACCTGGCTGTGCAATTATGTGGGAAATGCGAGGCAGAGTGCGTCGCTGCAGTGATGACATTATAAGAATTATGTGGCTGCACTTTTAAAGACATGGTTCTGGCATTCTCTTTTAGATTTCCATGTCTAGTAATTATTTACACTTGATGTCGACTCGCCTGGAGTGATGCGCTCAGTAATCTGGCTCTGCAGCCTGTGGCTCAACTCTTCGAAGACGAGCAATGTCCTCTTTCTCGAGCTTTCAGGGTCAAAATGGTTAGCTGGCACGTATTTCTGGGGCTTGCAAATGTATGATATTAATCGCAAAATGCTTACTTCTGTCAACTTCTGCGGCACCCAAATCATAAACTTATCACCCTTCACTTCAACTCTCTACAGCAAATCAGTATCCATGTAACTCAGTAAGCCAGCTAGAAAGCATTTCGCAGCTCACATTTCCAACAAAATTATGGCCAGGGAATCTTAATCTCAGCCACCCCCTCAAATCGTTGATCGCTAAGTCATACACGGGTATCTCATCTTGTACGCGATTAGGAGGATCCGGTGGTTGTGAAGCCTCGGCCTCTTTTTTGAAGCTGTAGCGTTTGATAACCTTTGAAAAGCCGGTAGAATTATGTCGCGGGGGCGGCGGCGGATTCATGATTGCGAGAGCTGAAATTTCGGGCGAGAGTTGTTGAAAGCCTCTGAGTCTGGCATGTAAGTCTGACAAGTTTGGTGTCGATGATGATGAGCCGAGCTGAGCGGAAGGCGACCGTCTTTTAAGACTCGGCTGACGTTAATGATGCTCAACGAGGCTGCCATGCTCACTTCTGCCTGGCAGTCCGTGAACTTTGCCTCGCCGGTTGGCAAGATGTCACTTGAAAGCTAGAGACTTCAATTGGGCCAGGTCGCATCAATATGCATGCGATATGAGACCAGACAAGGAATGCTGCAGAGAGTCGATGCATGGAGAGCAGATCCGCCAATCACATTGTGGCTGGGTGGAAAGAGCTGAAGCGAGCCGTGTGACTGCCTGCGGTTTGTATGACCCATCCTACCACTCAGAGGAACAGGCTTAGAGTTGAGCCTCAAAATTTGGCCCACACCGATACAACGAGCATTTTATCAGGCATAATCCTAGGATATGCATGCACAGCTGGCTATCATCTAGATTCTACAAGCGCCGGTCTTCGGCCAAGTTCGCTGCAGCTTTTACGGCCTATTACGCTAAGGTTCCTTCGATGTCAAGACAGCTGACTATTGTCGGTACGTGTAAGGCCTTATTCACTCATTCTTGAGACGACTACACACCTGTTCTATTGCAGTGAAGAAGATGAGATGGAATCTTAAGCGAGCTGTCTGTTTTCTTTGGTGAGGATAAGCGAAAGCTCCCGTGTGGGGTTGAGTGAAAATAAGAGAACCGGGGCTGAGCTTCGCGCTGCCGTGATTCTGGACCACAGACCGTCAAGCAGGCAAGTGAAATGACTCATGAGATCCAGCCCAGCATCTCGAATGCAAAGGCTCTAACAACACACAAGGTAAGAAAACAGTTGACGTGGAGGCAGAGGCAAAGATAAACATGCACATTGCAAACACCATATACCTAGGCGCCCCGACCTGCCTGGACGCGTACCATTCCATATAATTTCTTAGCCTCTCACTTCTCACTATAATCCCCCTTTGCCCACGCCCTCAACACATTCTTCTTCACCTTCCCCGTACTCGTCTTCGGCAATTCCTGCACCACTTCAACCTCCCTCGGGACCATGAATTTACTGATCGCACTTTCGTGCTTGGCCCACTCAATCAGATCCTCGCCTTTCATTTGCTTGCCTTCCTGCACTGTGATGAAAGCCTTAGGCCGTTCGCCCCAGTGTGAGTCCGCGACTGAGACGACACCTGCTTCGAGCACGTCGGGATGTTGGACCAACATGGATTCCAGAGCGACGGAAGAGATGTTCTCGCCACCTAAATAGACATCAGTACACGAGATTAAGAAAGCAGAAAGCAGGAAAGTCAATCTCACCAGAAATAATAATATCCTTCGCCCTATCCAAAATCTGCGCACTCCCATCCTCATGCCAAACCGCCAAATCCCCCGAATGCAACCCCCCACCCGCAAACAACTTCCTCGTCGCCTCGGGATCCTTCAAATACTCCTTCGCGCAGATATTGCCAAAGAAGATGATCTCGCCGATCTCCTTGCCGTCTTTGGCGACGTCGATGAGTACGCCTTCTGGCTGTTCCGTCTTGACGATGCGGATGGGGAGGCCGGTGATGAAGCCGTGGCCTTGGCGCGCCATGCGCGCGTACTTCTCTTTGATGGGGAGGGTCTCCCAGATGGGCATGTGATAGCCTTTGGTTATCGGGCCGTAGGTTTCTGTTAGGCCGTAGACGTGGACTGGCATTAAGTTCAGATTCGTCATTTGCTCGAAGAGATGGGCTGTTGGTGGGGACGCGGCGACTGTTACTCGCACCGGATTGTCGAGCTTGACGGCGTCTTTGGAGGCGCAGAGGAGGGTGTTGACTGTTGGTGCGGCATTGAAGTGCGTGATGTTTTCTTCTTTGAGGAGCTTCCAGATGAGTGGGTAGTCGATTTTTCGTAGGCAGAAGTGTGTGCCTCGGACAGCGGTTACGGACCAGGGGAATGTCCATCCCATGGCGTGGAACATCGGCAGGGTCCAGAGATAGCCACAACGGCCAGAGTGATAGTTGAGACCACTCTCAATTACGTTTCCCATAGCTGCCAAATATGCACCTCGATGCGTGTAAACAACACCTTTTGGCTTTGCGGTTGTACCGCTCGTGAATGGGATTGCGATGGTGCCATTCTCATCATCGGCTTGGGCTTTAAGACCAGCCCAGCCATGCTTTCCAAGTTCAATATCGTAGTTCAGACCTTCGAGGACAGCTTCGTCGAATGGACCAGATAGTTGTCCTTCAGTGGCGTCTGTGTCCGTGTCGATAATAAATGGGACATTTGGGTTTTGGGAGCGGAAATCCGAAAGGAGAGGGAGATATTCTTCATCGACTATAATGCTATCCACTTCGCCGAAAGAGAATATATAGGATATATCCTCCATTTTGAGTCGGTAATTGACCGCTACATTTACACCTGCATACTCGTTAGTATAGTTCCTACGATCCGCCCAGGACATAAAAAGTTCGCCCAAGTACAAGAAAAAACCTGCAAGAAACTCACCCCCTGCAGCCGCAATCCCAAAAATACTCTCCAAAAACGCCGGCGTATTTGGCGCCAAAATGCCCACCCTTTTAAAGCCATGCTTCATCAAGAAATACGCCAATCCTCTCGCCCGGTCCGCAAACTCCGCATAATTCCTCCTCAGCGTCTTGCCATTTGCCGTGACGTGGAAGATAGCTTCTGCGTCTGGTTCGATCTCGGCGGCTCGCGGGAGGAAGAAGGTTGGGGACAGGGTGTGGATGTGTGGTTCTTTTGGTGGAATGGGTGTGTTGGAGGAGGGGACGGTGGGGGAGGAGGATGAGGGGAGGAAGTGCGAGGTTAGGGATTGGAGGCGGGTTTTAGCGGTGGACATCTTGTCTCTGGAATTGAGTTTCTTGTTGTTGAGATTTGAGGTGTGAGATTTGGTAGAGGGTGCTTTTGAGCTTGAGACTGGGTTATATTTCTGTGATAGGTGACACGGGATCCTGTCTGGCTGTCCTGATGCCAAGAGCTGAGTCTGAGCCTGAGTCTGGGTTGAAGGTATCTGAGTCGATGCTCTTAGCTTTGCTCAGTTGGCCAAGACTCCGGATAGTTGCATCAACAAATGTTATCCTGGTTCCTGCGTCGATCGATACCTCTAATCTTCTTGAGCCTAGCCCTGACTCCGTCAATTTAAATCGTACAAATGTAGTAGCGAACGTTCCGATGATGACCTCCGATGATAATAACAAACCATGAAAGAGGAGAAAACGTATGATAATCTAGTTTAAAACACACCTCGAAAATCTTCATGAAAGAACGTTCTGCAGCTCCATACTTGTACCTGTAGAGCTGTCGTCGCTACTAGCTAATGTGGGGTACGGATCGCTTCCGCTATTGGAAGATGGGGATTAAGCGGGGAGCTGGGGTTGGGAAGCGGAGGGCTAACCCGAGGTGATGTTCGGGAGAAGGGATCAGAGGAGTTGCGAACGTCGGTGTTTGGCGCGGTATCGGCTGGCGGCTTGCCGATCATAAGGGTTGGCATTTGAGGGGTGGTGATTGGATACATGGTTGGGATGGGAGAGGGCTGAGGGTCTTATGCAAGGCTGAGTGTAGTGACATAACAGACATGTGAGAAGCATTTGGCTGGGCATGGATGAGGGAGGGATTGATGTCACTGGTGTTGGAAATTGTAATTATTGTAAACTGGCATGGCTGAAGGAAATTTTGTAGGGAGCAAAAAAGTAACCTCCTTCGAAGGAGATAGGAGGAAGAATACTGCAAAGGACTACTGAATCGTTGATGTTGAACTGGAGCCCGGCAGGAGGTTTGGATTGAGACTTGCCATCTTCGAAGAGCCTTGCCGTCCAGCGTATCGCAATGGTTTTGTAGTCAACCGGGCCCGATACTGCCAGTACATAGACGGCAAGGGAGACCGAATTGACAAGCGTCAAAGTAGAGAGATCTAGCCTGTGAGATCGAATTGTCAATTGTAGCCCCATGACAGCCTGTAACTTTAGCTTATCAAAACCATAACTCCATATCACTCATCATCCAGAGGCCCAAGTATTCTTATTTTTTGGATTTCATTTCCCTAAGGGCGGCAGCATGCAAATGTGGAAGCTTATACACATCAGAAGCAGGGCCCAATATCACTTCCATTCAATAAGCAACCTCCCATAGTATCCCGCTCACGGTTCTCGTATGGTGTGTTGAAGTAACCCAGCCTTGGGATCCCTACCCCCATCCGCAGCAGCAGAAGAAGCACAGGTGGGGGTTCGAGAACAAGGCATTGAAAGTTTTGTGCGTGGATTTTGTCTTTTTGGTTGCAGTGCGCGGAGACAAAAAAACAAGGAAGAAAACAGATGAACGAAGCCTGCCAGACCGACCAAATTCCCAACCCATCCAGACGTAATCGCGAAATAATTAACTCCGGGGGATGGTCTAGTAGCCGAGCTCAGCCAACTGCTTCTTGGTCTTGTCGTCAACCTTGGCGCTCTTCTGGGCGTCAGAGAGTTGTCTTCGTGCGGCCTTCTTGCGTTGGTAGTATGCGGCTCCCTTAACCTTCCGTCTCTCCTCAAGTCTGCGAATTTGTCAGTTCCAACTCCTCGTATCCAGTAATCCAGCTCGACTGACCTAGCAACAACATCCTGGTACTTCCATCCAACCTCGTGGCTCAGTCTGCCAACGGTGCAGTACTTGCGTCCAGGCTTCAATCTCAGGACTCTCAGGGCTTGTGGGACCACAACACGCTTGACTTTGTCGTATGGTGGTGGGACACCCTCGAAGACCTTAAGTCTCTCCATAGCAGCGGCACCACGGGCGGTCTTGTGGGGAATCATGCCACGGACGGTCTTGTAGAAGATTCTTGAGGGAGCACGGAAATGGAAAGGACCTGCTGTGCATTAGATATTGCAAATTGTGCTGGGCTCGCTCGGTTCGCAACCGCGGCGCTGTTCATGACGTACCTCCACGGGTTGGGTTGTATCTGGTCATCTTTCTGAGGTAGGCGTGGTACTTTACTGTTCATCGTTGCCAAGTTAGTCAAAAGTACTGTAATCCACCATATGTGCGCCCATATAGCCCCTCCTTGTCCTCCTCCCAAAAACCAACTCGAGACATGGAATAAGTGTAGAACGTACGCTTCGCACGGAAGAACTCTCCGGAGATGTTCAAGGCCTCGCAACGCACAACAACGATCTTCTGGCCGTTGAGCAATTGCTTAGCCACGGTGCTGGCCAGCCGACCAAGGAGGTGACCCTTGCCATCGATCGTGATCTGTCAGACACATTGCAGTTAGCCTCCGATTCTCCAATTCCGCGTCCTCCCAAAGCCCAGCGACCAGCAGAAAAGAATTCCTTCCATAAGGTAGAGTTGAAGGGCGCGCGAAAGTTCCTTGCGGGCGGGCGGGAGATACTTACGACTTGCTCGAAGGTCGACATTTTTGCCTTACTTCACGGATATGAGCAGACAAATGTCGAAGGGGTTGTCGGTATCCTCAACCTTCGTGATGGTGAGGAGTGGTGTCGATTTTGTCGTTGGGGTTCGTTCTTAGAATCGGCTTTCCAAATCGCAAGACAATCCAGTGTGAGCTTGCGGCGGCGCGCTAGTCTTAGCCGAGCTCGTGACTGGGCCCACACGGGTTAGGGCCCACAACCCTATGAAAGGTGAAAATTCAAGGAAATGCGGGTACGATCGAGGAATGAACTCACAATTATGGATTATTCAAATTGAACGACAGTAACTGTGGTCAGTTGTTTCTTCAGTGTTGGTTGTTGACTCTTCTCTTGAAGATGTTGGGAATCCCCTCAAAAGCGGCTGTTGACTTCACGGCACCCGATGGAAGGGGGGTGAAGATCATCACCAGAATTCTCCGCATCATATGATGAGGTGAATATGTAATACTTTGGTCTCGCTGTATATTGCTACAATGTCTATTTTCAGATCTGAGTTCATCTTGGTCTCTACTGTTTGATTCTTCTGTTTCCCTTCTGCTGCGATTCATTCCATTCTTCTCTCCAGCCTTATTTCCTTTCTCTCAGGAGCTGACCTCGTACCTCAGCACCGTGTTCAGTCCTTTCTTCATCCAAATCATTGCCATTTAAGCTTTAGACCAGACGCATCCTCTAACTCTCGTTCTCTCCATCCTCTGTTCATACCTCGTGTGATGGGTAGGCCATCGCACAGGGTCGAAGCACAACAGCTCTCCTCCCGAGAAGCTATGATGCTCTTTATCTCACTCATGGATGCAGAGTTTCTATTTACTTTTCTATTCCAAGGTTGACAACCGAGGGCCCACTTCAGAAAATGAAGTGGTTAAAGATTCGGTTTGCTGTGTGTGTACACGTTCTGGCAGATACCACCTTGCTTCAGGTGAGCAGCGTCGTTGGACGTGGTCCCACTAGCTGGCAGTAAGCCTGGAGTATCTAGCTGTACCACTCTCCAACATTGTCAGCCACATTTACGGCTATGAAAAGTCACAAAAAGCAAATGCAGTGCGCATCTTCTCCATAAGCAAGGCTGGTTGCCCAAGGAAACAGTACAAATGCTGAGCTTGATGGACTGCACTACAGAAACAACAATGTACGTTAGTGACATGGTACATGCACCGAGCAGAACGAGGCTGCAGAAAACGTGGACATTCAGAAAGTAAATCGCCACAAGACGTCACCGAAACTCAAATCCCCAAAAAGCAAAGCCTATATCCTCAATTTACTAAGAATATCGATACGTCACCACAGGAGCAATGTAAACAGATCCAGGAGCCACAACGAAGTTGAGAAGAATTGGCATTTCTATAAGCGGGACGAATAAGAGCCTCTACTCGAGTCCCTTCATCAACACTACTAATGCCATATGCAAAAAATATGCTTCAGTCCATACCGAACAATGTCTGAAACGAACTTGAACTGAACGCCATGCTCGCCTCGTGAGGTCTTAAAAACCACCCATCCTGTCCTGCCTCTACGAGGAGATTCGCGATGCTCCCAATGCAAAATGTAAACGTACATAAACACTATTTGACCTGCTCCACATGATAGGTCAGCCAGTTAGGGATTCGTGACGACGCTCTCTCTCTCATCCAGATCAGGGCGTCATTTCTCAACCGAAGAGAAGGGGCACGTAATGTAGTAGAGTAGCCAAAATAAGCTGGGATCCAATTCGATTATGACTGATGTCCCATCTTCTCGTCCAAGCCATTCAGAACACCCTGCGTTTCTCTGACCAGCGCTCGTCTCTTCTCTCTCGCTTCGTCATTTCCTTCTGTCTCAACAGCATCCAGCTTCAATAACACCTCGTTCATAATCGTCTCGCTCAACTTCTTATGCTCGAAATCCTTCTTCTTCGGATCCTCAGGCGGGTGAAGCGTAAACTGTACACATAGCGGCAAGATCTTGGTATGGAAATGGCTCGAGATAGCCTCTAGCTTCTCAATAGGTGATTTCGGTAGGGCCGGGGACGCAGTTCGTGACGTCGCTGTACTGGGGTCGGCTGAGTTGGGAGAGAGGTTGGCATCGCTCTTCTTCTTGCCGCCCTTCTTCTTCGACTTGTTACGGTTGCGCTTCTTCTTTGAGAAGAGCCCCCCGCCTTCCTGAGCGCTGGCGCTGTCTTCGTCGCCGGAGTCGTCGCTCCCTTCTGGTGCTTCACCGATCACGCATAATACCTCGCTGTTGTTCTTGAGGCTGTAGTCTCTGCAGGGCTTGTAGTCGTCCTTAAGTTGCTGGCCTTTATACAGTAATTTGATGTTGCGGCCGTTTGGGAGGTCCATTACGGCGGCGGCCCGCTCCTTCACATCCCGCACTTGTAGCTTGCCATCGCCGATACTGTAGGCGGGGAACTTGACGGGATATGTTACCCCTTTGTTCTTGATCAAGAGGACGTCGTCTTCAGCTTGCATAGATGGCGGTGCGCGGCCTTGGGGATCGTATGCGCGGCCTGGCTGGGCCAGGTCCTGAGATGTGATGTACGAGAAGTCTTCGTCGGTGACATTGGGAGGGTAGGCTCTGCTTCCAAAGGGCGAGAAGCGGGCATTCGAACCGCCAAAGAAGGAACGGCCCCAGCCGCTCATTGAGACGGCGAAGAGGGTGGAAGTGGTGAGAAGGAGGAGAAAGCTGGCAAGTTGGGCGGATGGAGAGACGGTGTCGAGATGGGTGTACTTTGCGACTGTTGAGATGGTATTCTGCGTACTTGGAGACAGGGACTCGTAGGCTGATTGAAGATGTGTTAAAGAGGTGCTGAGGTAGCTCTGAAGAGAGTCAGGAAGGTGGTTGATGATGGAAGACAGTGTGGCACCGGATGCCACTGCTTGGTTAGCCACCTTGTCTGATACGATGCCTTGCTTGAAGGACTTAGCAGACGTCTTAAGGCTGTTGTAAGGCGTTGGTGCAGATAAGTTGCTTGTTTTGAGTCAGGTGAGAAACTCTGTAGATCGCTGGGACAATTGGATCGACGGGTGGATGTCAAGCTTGACTCGAGACAGGGAAGGGGATGGGAGAAATGGTCTGCTTTGAGGTCTGCTTTTGCGGTCTACGATGGCAAGCGAGAGAGGTTCGGGAGATTTTTTTGGCGGGGGTCCAGCCTAGCAGAGGAAAGTCACGTAGGGGTCTCACAACAATACGGGATGTGAATGATCAGGTCATTCTGCCATTGGCAAAAGAAATATTGTTTGTTCACTCAAACTATGATGTCTCCAAGGCCATCGTACTATTTGCAAGGCTGAGGAGTTGCACGCACATATTCCAAATGCTGACTGTCCATATTCCAACCTGCCAGCAAAGCAATCATCCACTGTCCCTTGCCATGCATCCGTTTGGCCCAGAAGCCGACGCCGACGCCGACGCCGACAACCAGAACCCATCGCATCAACATGCAAGCCGACATGCTTTGTCAGCCCTCAGCTTCAAACCCTTCCCTTCCCTTCCCTCCAACCCCTGTATCCCCTCCTGGTTGCGTCATGGGCCGAGAGCGACCTATGGCATAATCCAAATCCAATCAGAATCCATAATCAGTAATCACAAAGTATCCAAAGTGAATTGTTCACCATACACTCCCAATCCATTGCTCTCTAATACATCCACTAGTCGCACAGTACAGCAGAAGCCGCGGCCCTGCCCCTCCTTTATATAAACACTACAACCCTTCTCCCATCATCAACCAGAATAACAGTTGCCCACCATTTCGTTCCTACGCAGATTTTTCTCGACAACTACTGTCAATCCCGCAACCATGTCCGCCGCAAAGACCAAGGCCCAGCAGATCATTGACGAGAATGCCGTCGGTATGTCCTCTTCTCTCACTAAGCCTGTCCTCTCGACATCTACCCGCATTGAATTGAAGAGGGAGATGCTAACATCACTCTCTGTATAGCTGTCTTCAGCAAGTCATACTGCCCTTACTGCAAGGCCACAAAGGCTCTTCTGACTGAGCTCGGCGCAAACTACTACACCATCGAGCTTGATCAAGTCGGTATGTAGCCCACTTTTGCCACCTGAAAAGTAAATAGAAGCTGATTGTGTATGTGATAGATGATGGATCTGCCATCCAAGCCGCATTGAAGGAGATCAACGGCCAGACTTCTGTCCCCAACATCTACATCAAGCAGAAGCACATTGGAGGAAACTCGGATCTTCAGGCAATCAAGGGCAATCTCAAGGGTCTGTTGACGGATGCTGGTGCTTTGTAAGGAAAGCTTTGAAAGGCGAGAGAATACATGGCATTGCATTTGAACTGAGCATTGATCTGGAGGAAAGGAATACCTAGACAACGGAGGGATGAATGCAAATTTGCTATTGTACAAGGACTATCTACTTCCGCTTGACGCTGTGATGTACATCTTTATACATGTGTTTGGACTTGGACCTGAGTAGCAACTGTACCGACAGGCCTCTCGACAAATTCCATTACACCATCAATGATACTCTTCCTCGCCGGCACACTTACTGGTGTTTTCCCTGCCAGGTAATTCAGCCACAAGCCTCTAGATATCCTTTCATCATCAACCTGTCCCAGCCTCTGAGCCCCAATCTTCCCATCATCATACCAAACCGCCAGCCTCCCTTCCCTGTTCCTTGCAAGCAACAGCTCCTTTCCTTTCGGCACGCTCCCTCTATTCAGCAACCCCTTCAAGGTCTCAACCCCGCTCCCAAACGCCTCATCCCCATACTCTTCCTTATTATCCCTCGCCCTCTTCTTCAAGCTCCCCACAAACGCATCCCTCAGATGCCCAAAATCCGTATTCTTAACCGGCACAATCCTAACAAGAGTCCTACACCCCGCATCCCTCAAAATCTCACTCCAAATCCTCGTCCCGTCCTCAGCATCATATAACTTCCTCTTCAACTCCTCCTTCTCGCCTTTAACAAGCGAGCTCGCCCCAGTAGCAATCTGCTTGATCAATGCCTGCTGCAACTTCGCAATATCGTCCGTAGCGACATACATCCCCACAACATACACCTCTATCCCCAAAAAGCTCACCGTCCGCACCCCGAGGCCGATCAATTGGTACTCATCCAGCATATCCTCGCCCTTCTCCCCCAGGCCCTCTGGATGGCCCAGTTTCTTGTCATCGAAGAACTCCAAGACGCGAGGGAACGTGGGGATCGTTGATGTGCCTGTATGCACTACGTCTGGGATCTCCTCGGGCTCTTCGCCGAGTTTCTGGATTACCACTTTGCGCTCGCGACCGAGGACTACCATGGGGTCGTCGGAGCGACGAGGAGAGTCGAGCTTTGTGGGTTTGGGCGGGTAGGCGTTTAGGTCGATGGAGGTTGCTGTTAGGTAGATGGCTATCATGCCGAAGACGACGCCGGCGGCGGCGTAGTAAGAGCGGCGCTTGTAGTAAGCTCTACGTTGTACTTCGAGACGGTGGAGGGTTATGGGGTCGAGG
>JAFJYH010000425.1:0-32731 GCA_017365405.1 Cadophora malorum | reverse complement strand
TCTTACCACCCCGCCAAGGCCCCTCCCGCTCATCCCCTCCCGTCAGCCACGCACCACGCACACACTGCATAACCACGCACGCAATACGATAGAATGCGAGGTTTCCCGTCTTGGAATTCGCTTCTGGGTCCAATTGCGCGGGTGATTGGTAGGTGACTAAGAAGGTAAATGCGAGGATGAGAGGGGTTATGCGGTTGGGGAGAGTGAGTGGATGGTGTTGAGATGGGAGGGGGATGGAGAGGGAAGGGAGAATGCGATGGATGGGAAATCTAGGGGGGATTTGTGTTACGATTTTGACTGGTTGAAGGGGCTAGATAGGGATCAATGCGAGGGCGTGTGGGAGGGTACGACGGGATAGAGGTGGTTTGTTGAAGAATGGGATTTTGGTTGTGGAAAGTGGAAATTGGAACTGGTCCTAGAAATATATATATAGATGGGAATGAGAAGTCAAGGTCGAAGTATGAAATTGTATGCAAGTATTTTGAGAATACGCAAGGTCTGCATTTCTGTCCTGCAGTGCTTTGTACCACGCACAAACGGTCGATCAAAGTCGACATCTATCTTCGAGCATTCAAATTCTCACTTTGAAATCTCTGTCAGAACAATCGAAGAAACGGAAACTTGCCCGAGATCTAAAGGGAGAAAGACGAAAACAAAAGCCAGAATGCCAGGCAGGAACTCGAACCCGGACAGCATCTGGCTGTACGACCCCTCACTAGCACTTGCGATCGTCTTCACGGTCATATATACCTTGCCATTGGTATGGCAGATCTATTTGACTGTTTTCAGGTATCGAGCCTGTTACTTTAGTGTCGTGATTGTGGGTGCTGCGTTTGAGGTTGGTGGATATATCAGTCGGGCTGTTAGTATCAAGCACGAGGAAGATATCGTGAGTTTCATCCCTCCTTCTCGTGCCTTATGCTTTGAGTCAAAGGAGACGAGCTGATAAGTGTATAATAGCCACCCTACGCCGTATCATCCTCCCTCATAGTCCTTGCTCCCCTGTTCATAGCAGCTGGGAATTACCTCCTCCTCACTCGCCTCTGTACTCGCGTACTGCCGCCACATATCACGCATATCTATCGACTTCCGTTGAGGAACTTGACGAAGATCTTTGTAACGTCGGATATTGTGACGTTGATGATTCAGGTTAGTGGCACGAGTATTGCGTCGAGTAATGATTGGAAGGGTGATATGGTGAGTCCTTCTCTCTTCCGCTTCTTCTATTTCTTGAAAGCGCATGTTTTGACTTGTGCTGTTGCGAATAGGTGGAAGTAGGCGAGGATATTTTGATTACAGGACTGGCGATTCAGTGTTTCAGTCTGGTCGTTTTCTTGACTGTCCTATGGAAGTTTTGGGGTTTGGCGAGGAGAGAGCAGAGGATGAATGCGGGGAATGGGTGGAGGAGAGTTGTGAGAGCAGTTGCGATCTCTTGTGTCTTGATCTTGGTGAGTCTGATCTCTCCTTTTTTCACCCCTCCATATTCCCCATCCCGTTCTAAAATACCTCATCCTCGTCTTCGCCTTCCATTTCTTGACACGAATTCAGGATTATAGTAGATGCTGACACCATGCTAAAAGATCCGCTCCATCTACCGCCTGATCGAATTCGCACTCGGCATTTTCGGCTATCCGTTTACGCACGAATGGATGTTCTATGTTTTGGAAAGTGTGCCTATGGTGCCTGCTATATTGGTCTTTTGCGTCTGGCATCCGGCGGCTTATCTTGGTGGACGGAGGAGTGGTACGGTGAAGAGTAATGGCGATGAGATGGGACCAGTCAATGAGAGTGGCGAGATGATCGTGTAGACTGAGATCCGTGAAGGAGTTTTGGTTGGAAAAGAAGGATCGAGAGTTGAGGTTGAAGCGTTGGTGTATTGTGCTGTCTTTAGTCGGTCTGAATTTGCTGGATGCGTTTTCTGAGTCTTGTCAATTGACTGAAATTATTCCTCTCTTTGAATATCAAAACTGTTCTGGTCTTCGAGTGTATGCCCCTCTGTTGACATGATGGTGTAAAAGCCGAGAGGAACTTGATCTACATATGGCAACGGAAGAGGGTGCTGATGCAGAATCAATGCTGACAACTCATTCTGCAACAGCTCACAGTGGTACAAAAATACCAAGATTTCTCCGTAGATGGTATGTTGAAAAGGCAAAAAGGCTGTGTCCTTCCTAATATGGTTCAATTGCTGACCTCGGCACTGCCCCGGGTACTTGTTACTTCAGGTACCCGAATCACGCACTTCGACATTGGTCTGCTCACTCAAGCATTGGGCATCATCGGATGCCCTGGAAATCGAACGGGAAAATTGATTTCTGCTCCTTTATCAAATAGGCAGGTCGGTCAACTGTCTATGGAAATATGACAGAGTCCAGAAAGTCTTCCTCACAAGAATAGAAATGCCAGAAGCTCTCCTCGCTAAATCTAGTCAAGTCCTAAAGCTTCGCGTCCTGGCCCTGTTCAACAAGCAGCCTGACAGCTTACCAGAAAGTCAAAAAGCTTGATCCACTACCGTATTCCCTAGTATCTGATTTGATCTATTACAATTAAGATTACGCACTACCGCTCGGCACTCAGCCCTTCAAAGATCCACAGCCACCAACCAGCATCTTTCTCTGCGAGGGGCACGTGACGCAGCATCCAAGTGGAGCCCAATCGGCCGAATCATGTCCCGCCCCTCTCATCAGCAAAAGCTTCGCTTCCAGCTTCCCATCACTTCATCGACACGGGCGGGCTTGACTCCGCCACACTCGGAACGACACTTGCATCTCAACCTTTGTCATCACTCGACCCTCACCATTCAAGGGAAAGTCAATGGTGCTCATCTCGTCGGGGGAGCAAAAAAGATGCATCCTAAACTTAACTCGTCATCCACATCTAATTTCAACACGGAATATCGCTCTCTTGTGGATGAGTTTAGGGCGTTCAAACAGGGAGCTTGTATTTCAGCCGACTGCAGGATGAATGAGGAGGCTTTTTATTCGAATTGGGAGAGCCCGGGGTTTGGACCGGCTTCTGGTTCTGGTTCTAATTCTAATTCTAATGGGGAGTCGTCTGCTGGGACTGTTGTTTTGACGCCGAAGTCATCGGATGTGTCGAATTCGGAGTCGCCGGTTGGGGAGAGCGAGGGGAATGGAGCAATTGGGTCTGGACGCGAGATGACTTCGATGGAGAGGTCGAGGACGCACTCGAGTGGAGCGACGCCTGCTCTGAGGAAGGAGATGAGTTTGACTTTGGAGCAGGATGAGCTTATGGAGGATGGGTTGCCGTCTCATAGGCCGAGGAAGGGACATAAGAAGAGTAGAGGGGGGTGTTATAATTGTAAGAGGAGGAAGATAAAGGTTGGTTCTATTTACCTTATGCATTTAATGACGCCTCAGTCATCTCGTTTAGATTTGGTTCTACTTTTGCACATCAGAACTAACTTCCACACAGTGTCAAGAAAACCAACCAGCATGTCGCAATTGCACTCGGAAGAATCTGGACTGCAAATACCCAGCTCCAAAAACACTCTCGGCATTGCAGGGCTCGGCCCAGTACTCTGCTAGTCCGATCATGAGTGTGAACTTGCAGGTCACGCCGACAGTGTTCACATTGACGGACATGAGGCTCTTCCATCATTACCTGTTAGATGCGTATCCGCATTTGCCGGTTGGGAACGACACGGCTTGGTTATCACAAGTGCCGTTGGTGGCACATCACAACGAATACCTCATGCACGCCATTCTCGGTCTCGCAGCATCTCATCTCGAGCTTCTCACTGGCTCTGATCTCTCTGCCCAAGCCATCCACCACCGTGTCCTCGCCATAAAAGGTTCCAACAACGCGCTGCAACTCAAGTCCCGCACCGGCAGCGACGGCGATGCTCTTCTCGCCGCTTGCTACCTCCTCACTTTCCAATCATCTTACATGAAAGATGGTATCCACGAGTTCTTTCAGTTCGTGAGAGGATGTGCGTTATTAAGTAACCAGTTGAGAGAAGAGAAGGTCCCTATGGCGTTCTTCCTAACGTCAAATGATCATTTCAATTTCATGGAGAAGAGGCTGATAGATCTACCGGCGATTAATGAGGAGCTACTGGAGTGTGCGGAGAGGAGTCTGGGGGCGCTGCCGGGGTATTTTGAAGTTCCTGTTCATGAGATCTTTTATACGGCGATGGTCGTTTGTCTTGAGGCTGTTAAAGTCTCGTCGTTACATGGTCAGTCATTCTCGTTTCTATTACCCCTTGTATATCTTCTTTATCGCTTGGTCAGGAATAATAGAATATGCATACTGATGTCGTTCTCAGGCTACTTCAAATTCATCTTCATCTACCAATCCCTCAACCGTATGTCCAACGACCTCTTCCGCGACTTCATCGACCCCGAAAACGCCATCTCGCGCATCCTAATCGCGCACTTTCTCGCCATTCAGCTCATCATGTTACCTATTCTCGATCGGGAGTGGGCGGGGAGGACGAAGAATACGCCGGCGAGGATGAATCTGGCTTGGATGACAAGTATTTATGAGTCGAGTCCGACGCATCTGAGGCATTTGGTGGAGTGGCCGCAGGCGGTGGCGGAGGCTGTTAGGGATGAATTGGCGGGGAAACAGTCGAATGTTCCGAGGGTACCGATTTTGCAGAAGAAGGCGGGATTTAGTAGGGATGTGGTGTATGGTGTTGATAGTGTTTCTAGAGGGGCGTTATTTGGAAGGTAGAGGAGTGGGAAATCATGATGAGAGAGATTTGCGTCATGGCTTGAATCCTTAAGTGAAAGACCCTGGGTCGAAACTATTGAGGCATTGAGGCATTGAGGTTCTGCAATTGCTTCCTCGGTATCGGTCGGTCAGGATTCAAGATGATGAGAGATCCCAGTTCTGTTAGGCCAGGCAGGTGCTCCCAGCAGGTTTTGGGTTAGCGTGCCTTCCGTTTCGGGCAGGAACAACACTCTCGCCTACCTGAGAGCCGCGGTTCCCACCTCAAAGCATTTCCGCGTCCCTCTCTTTTCACCTTGGAGAAATGACTCCCGCCTCGTCAATCTCGTATCTTCCTTCCTTCTTCTGCTTTCTTCTCTGCTCTCACAACCAATATATTGACGCTCACAGCACCCATCAGCCAGTAGTGTGGGTATAACATCTGGTCTCCTTACCGGAAATACTTGGAGGGCTCTTTCCAGCGTGTTTTGACGCGTTCAAGAATCAAGAATCGCACAAATGTCAAAGTGAGCCTCTCTTTCTGTTTGATACTGCCTCTTGCAGTCTCCGAGATTAACAGCCCTTGTTTATAGCCCTCCTCACGACAATTCCAGCCATGGTGCTCCACAATCAGGCTATCATGCTGTATTTCGACTTCCTGTCCCGAATGTCCCTCCTGCTCCCTCTCCGTATGGACAGCACGGAAATACTCCATTGGCCCAGCATGTCTACTACACTCCTTACTCGGAGCATTGGACCCCAGGACAAGCGCCGTACGCCCCAATGCATGGATTTAACCAGCAGATGTACAGATCTTATGGTAGCAACGCCCAAGCAGGAGGTCAATTTTCCCAGCCAAAATATGGACAGTGGACGCCTGGCCCTACTGGTCCATATCTGACCTCTACGCATGCCGTTAACAGCACCGGTCAGTCCCAAAGTACTCTACCAGCAGGTACCCAAGGATACAATTGTCAACAGTACGATCACCGAGGACTGTATCAGAATGGCTATGCTCAAATTGGAAACTCCACAGTGACTGCTGCCCCTGGAACTCTGCAACAGACAGTTCAACAGTATCCCAGCCGAAATGCACAGCACCAAGTTCAATCTCAGTACATGTACCCTCAATCTTTCTTGATCACTGGAGCTTCGCAGAGCAAAGCATATCAAGAATATGGAATTAAAGATCGACAACAGCAATGCGTTCAGGAGAAAGTCCAAACTCCGCCAATACCCAGCTCTACTCTATCAAGAACTCAGGGCAGCGGGCAACAATCAAATCATCCTCAATCGGCCTTCTTGGGACTTCCACGGTCATCTTCACTCAGACACGGAGGCAGCAACGGGAAGACTACGGGCACCACCGAAAAGTACAATTCCCAGCGCCGACGGCACATGTAGATTATTGCTAATAATCTTGCTCTCCTAGGAAGTTTATGGACTATCGCTCGAACCCGAATGGTTTTAGCAGCACCCCTCCGAGACCGTCAAGCCCCGATGCAGCTGTCAGAAATCCTGATCCGACCAGCTTTCTCCCCGAACGCCCTCAGTCTCTAGTATCTTCGAGATCGTCCACTGGCAGTGGAAACATCATTTCCGCTTTTATCAGCTCCAACACAATCTCCGTGACGAATGCCTTCGAAACTCGTCAGAGCACCCATACGATGAAGTACGAACCTGAGTCAACTATAGCTAAGGATGTACCTACCAGCATTTCAATTGCGAGCAACGCACAAGCCCAAAAGGCAATCATGAATACAGAGCAGGTAGCGAATATCGTAACCAGCCATCGAAAGCCAAGTCTCGAAGTCGTCAAGGAACAAGTGGCAGCCGCGAAAAGGCGTCTCGAAGATATTACGAACCGGAAGAAGAACGCCCTACCACGAAAGCCGGAGGAGATGAAGGTCAAGCCTGAGACTGCACAAAATGCTCAACCGGTTCACTCTCAGCACAAGAAGGAGAATGTCATCCCAAGTTCTGATCAAGCCAAGACGGGGGCTACGACCAGCATACCCAGGACTGCTCTATGCCATCTGCCCGAAAAGACGGTGGTTATCAAGGACACAAGAGCTGATGTGAAATCTGAGATGGGTACTTCACTACCTACTACGGCGCGAATTGCTTCTACCGAGAATGCCACGAAGAGTGCAGTTCAGCCAACAGTCGTCTTCCTCCGACCCGGCAAGATTAATGTTGAGGCTCGAAGTTCGAATGGAGTAAAAAAACCAGCAAAATTTGTTGAAAGGTCAGCCAACTCAATTCATGTGACTGCACAAAATGGTTCCCAGAAATGTGGCCAGCAAGAATCGCTTGGTCTGAAGTACCTGAGCTCTGTATCTCCAGAAGAGCATATGGATCAGAAGCCACATAATTTACCACTTTTGGCGCCCGAAGGACCGAAAGGCAGCTTGGCTATATATCGCCAGGGCGGCCTGATCAAGCCAGAGCCTGTGAGTTCTCCCAGTCCTTCGCCTTTCTCGGAACGACATCGCTGATCATTCCTGTCAGGCGCCTCCTCTCACAGATCAGCTTTCGACAGTTATTTCTTCCGCTAATGGTCCTTCGCAACAGCGTGTGACTGTACTGTCCAGACCAAACCGAGATTCTAGACCAAGCTTGGAGGTAGAATCATCACCAATTGCTCCACGAAACACCCGTCGACATTTTACGGCCTCAGTAACACATAATACTGCTAAGATTGATCCAGACCTTGAAGACTTCCTTGCAGGCACTTCAAAAATTGAATACCAGTCAGACGATCCTGATATGCACGACTTCCTTGTTGCTACCTCAAATCCAAAGGCCAATCTAGACCACTCGCATGTTCCTGATCTGCAAGAATTCTTGGGTGCGACCTCCGTCCCCGGGACAGATCCAGTTGATGCCGAGACATCGCACCCATCCCACAAAAGCTCTTCTTTGAGCCGCTTCTTTGTACACATACCTCCATCTTGTTGTTCGGTACTCTTGCTGACAGAACTTTAGAAAAAAACTTTTGTAGAAGCTGCATTGGGCAAACCTGCTCCCAAAAAGATCCAGATTGCAAGTGTAAAGATGCGTCCAGGATTCGAAGCTGCTAACACTGGGAAGAACGTGGAAGAAGAGATGACAAGGCCCATGGATCCACCAAGTCCTCTCGAGGAGGGTCAGATCCTTGAGTCTGACGAGTCTTTACTTCCATACGATTACACATCAACCGACAAACCGAAGGTTCCTCGTCCTTCACTTGCTCGTGCGGCCAGTCAGACTGTTCGGACTGGCACGCTTTCGTACGATGAACCACCACCAAGGCGTCGCAAGCGAAAATCCTCTGACCTATCGCTCTGGTCCCCGCCTACCTTCTCAACGCCAGTGGTGATAACCACTCAAGCTACAACCTATTCTCCTGCAAGAGCTCCATCCGACTCGATTCCATCATCACCACCCGTGCTCAAGAAGGAACTTAAATCCAAGGTGGAAACTTCCCTTACTGTTACATCTGATGTTCCTTCAGACCTGGATGTGGAAGATACAATTGTAGTAGATTGCTTGGCATGGCGTCGAAAGATCGCTGTAGAGGACACGCCGGATGAGTTGCCCGGCCCTCGACCCAGAAAGAAGCGTCTTGTTCGCCGGTCCGACATCAAGTCTACTCTGATCAACTCTGTGGAGGAGGATGATGTTTCTGACGACTCGATCGTGGTGAGGAAGGTCTCAGCACGCCGTCGATCTTCGGGTAAACCACAATCTACTCCCACCGAGAAGGTGATGCGATATGCCTCCGAGGACGAAATGAAGCTGTTGACATCTTCCATCGAAGATGCTCAGTTCGAGGCTAGAACAGAAGCAAGTTACGATAAGCCTGATTCCTACGAGGAATGCGTCTCGAAGTCGAACTGGCAACCATACGAGTGTTTCGAATGTAGTCAGAAGTGGTCGCAAAATTCCGAACTGACCAAGCATTTGGAAATTCGACATTCGATCATCCTACCTAGGAAGTTCAAGGCTTGGCAGTGCTTCTTCCCGGAGTGTCCGAAGGGCTTTTGTGATAGGACTGGGGCTTTGAAGCATGCAAGGACTCACTTTAAGAAGGCGTAGTGTCGGCGATACTTCTATGTTTGGGCTTCTATGTGTGGACTATTAATAGAGGGAGCATCAAATGTGGAGAAAAGGAGTTTGTGTGGACTTGGTAATGCTTCAACTGATGTTCGGTTGTTTATTTGTTTTGCTTTTGCTGTATTGTCTTGAAGTACCGCGCAAAAGGCCAGCGGACCTGCTCGCTCTTGACCCTGAGGATATTGATATTTCGGATGATTGCAAAGATCAAATTCCAAGATCCGTTGTACTCTGTGTGTATAGTAGTATGAAGTGGTCGATTTGGCTCAGACACCTGCGACGCCGGCGATGTGACAAATGAGCTTGAAGACGTCACATTGACTTTTCTAGAAGGTGACTTGACGTGCATACCCGTGACTTGTCTTCTGGTAATCTTGTTGAGATATGTCATTTACCAGCTGCAGAATTTCAAAATAAATACCCTCGACACCTGGAATGACGTTCGCTTGGTATCGAAGAGCTGCAGATGAAATGCTCAAGCCTGGTGGCAGCAGCCAGGTGTGAGTGACGAGTTCAGCGCGCGTGTCGAGCGGAGTGGAGAGAGGAGAGGATTGAGTTGTTGTGTAGCATTTAACAAGAATACATGAGCGTATCGTGAAGACAAATTTTCGGGTCAGAAAGAAGAAGGCTCAATGCCATGTCCATGGATGGCAGTAACCTCGAGAGTTTCAAGATGCAGTGGGCCAAAAGACAACCACAAGTCAGCATCGCCAAAACACAGGCCAACGAACAACTAATCCTTTCGCGGTCAAAACACCTGCCATCCTTATTTCAGAAGTACAAGTATACGTTATTGATGAGGAAGCATGAAGCCAGCCTTCGTAATCACGATCTCTCCCGCACTTGGCATTCAAGGCCTCCAATTTCTGAATCCTAGAGACACGTCTCAACCAGCCCACCCAGCAGCAACGCCACCTGTTGCGCACGTTGCAGCTCTGTTGATGCATTCAGCCCTAGATCTAAGAATAGAAATTATCATGTCCATGACAGCTTCCAGCAAAAACTTATTGTTGTGGCTTGAGCCCATCGCTCTTGGCCCAGGTAGGATTACTCCGACTGTGCCAAGGGGTGCGGGCATTGGAGCGTTTGTGGCTGGCGATGCAGAGGTATATGTAAGATGGCTTGAAAACTCGTGGAAAAGGTATAAATTTTTCTTGGAAATTACCAAGGTATACGTGGACCTGGATACGTAGTTGATTCTTGCTTTTTGGAAGGATACTTCCATATCAAACGTGGGGTTGGGTATGAAGTATATTATGGCTGCACTTGCGACTATATGAGATCAACAGTATTATATTCTGGTATTCCGGAGCTATTTCGTCCTGGCAGTTGGATCTACAAGTTTTCAAAGAGATATCCCAACATCAAAATGAGTCTCAAGAATGTCATTGTCGCTGGCGTAAGTACTACCCCATGGTCCCCATTTCGCACTACACTGACCTCTTGATTCTGACAAGTCACAGGCCAGCGGCACAATCGGGACTCCCATTGTTACCGCGCTCCTCGCTTCCAGGAAATTTAACGTTGCAGCACTGTCTCGCCCGGATTCAAAGTCCACCTTTCCGGCAGGCGTGACAGTCAAGCGAGGCGACCTCTCATCTCGCCCGTCACTGATCGCAGCCCTCCAAGGCCAAGAGGTTGTGATCTGTACTCTTAACGACGAAGCTGCTCAGTTCCAAGGAGAGTTAGTAGAAGCTGCTTACGAAGCAGGAGTCAAGCAGTACATGCCTAATGAGTGGGCTAGCCACGACATGACTGTCGAGGGGACGCCGATGGATGAGGTGTATGAGGGCAAAAGAGCTATTGTCAGGTTGCTAGATGAGAAGGTGAAATTGGCTGAGCAGGAGGGTAGAGAGTTCAGCTGGGTAGGGTTGAATACGGGTGTCTTCTTTGACTGGTAGGCCACTCCTTCGAAACCTTGCACTCTGTCCCATGAAATTTGAGAGTATTGATAAAACTTAGGGCGCTTCAAACGTCTTTCCTTGACATCTCTCTCCCTCCAGCCCAAAGCGCCAAAATCTGGGATTCTGGCACAGCTAAATTCAGTGCCACGACCCTCTCAACAGTTGGTCGCGCCGTGGTTTCCATCCTTTCCACCGCTCAAGAACAGACTCGTAACAAGCTGGTCGAGATAGAGTCTTTCTCCACCAGTCAGAACGAAATCGTCGCTGCGCTTGAGAAAGCTACTGGTAAGGAGTGGAAAATCGAGAAGACGAGTATGGATGAGCAATTGGGTCATGCAGGCGCAAGTCTGGAGAAGGGCGAGTTTCTGGAGGCTTTTTATGTTTGGATCAGGGCTTGGGTGTTTTCTGGGAAGGAGGGAGCGAGATTGGTGAAGGCCGAGGAATGGAATCAGCTGTTGGGTGTTGGTGGGGAGTGTATGGAGGAGGTTGTTGCGAAGGTCATCCGAGGGGAGGAGGTTTAGGATTATGGAAGTGAGTCTATGGAAAAGGCAGAGTATCTTGACGATTTTTTTCATGAGTTTAGCTTATTCATCTTGTTGAAAACAAGGAGATGTGACCATCATGCTTCACAACAGGCAGTCGAACTTGAGACCCTTCTAAGCAAACTCGTCACAAGATACGTTAGTGATTCCATTAACGACCAGCACATCTTCTCATACCAGGTGTCCTTGGCGTACTGTCCTTCTTTCCGCCCTCAGTTGTTGGTATCAATCAGCGCATCATTAAATCCGAAAACTCCATTCGCGTCCGGATCTGTAAGCGAGACAATGGAAAATGGTTCCGCGACGGCTCACATCCATTTCTCAGATCATCATCGAAACGCAGAAACGTGAACTTGAAATACCTCTCGGGCTTCGGAATCATCGGTCTCGGCCTCGCGACTATCTCTTGAATGAATGGCGCGAATGGACATGCTGTCCCAATGGGGGCCATCCGAATCAGCCAATGAGCTTATTGATATCACATGCTCGCCTGTATCTGCTGACAAACACTACGTGATTTGCAATCACTTCACTTCAAGGTCCGACATAATGTGCTTCATGCAACAAATTTGTTTACGTCGGAGGGTTTGTGGTGGGTCCGCCGAGTCTTGTTCTCCATGATGAATTATAAAGTCCGGGGATGACCTCGCAGAGGCTCGACCGGTCATTTCAATTCCAGCACAGACTTTTCGAGCAACACACGGGATCATCTCTCGCTCATCAATCGAATCATCAATCGAAGCTATGTCGAACTTCGCAGCTGTAATACCTGAAGCTAAAGCTCCGTTAATCGTACAGGATGTCGGCCTCTATACTCCTGGACCTCATGAGCTTGTCATCAAGAACGAGGTGATCGCGTTCAATCCGGTGGAGTATAAAATGGCAAAGCTTGCTCTCTTTCCTATGCAATATCCGGCGATCATCGGTTCATCGTTCGGTGGTACCGTCCATTCTGTCGGATCCGAGGTCACTACTTTCAAAGTCGGTGACAAGGTTGCCGCTGCGAAAGGCTCCAAGGCCGTCGGGAACCAATACGGATCTTTCCAACAATATGTGGTTGCAGATGAAATGTTTACCAGCAAAGTACCTACGAATGTCGATGTGGAGATTTCAGCCAGCTTAACCGGCAACTTGCCCACCATTGTTGGTCTGTTCACTGGCCGCGCTGGGCTTGAGAAGCCAAATCTGGAAGATGCGGTAGTTGTGAGAAACAAGAAGGTTTTAATTTATGGTGGATCGTCCAGCGTCGGGTACCTTTCTGTGCAATACGTCTCCCAGGCTGGATACACGGTGGTCACTACGTCGTCCCCAAAGAACCACGAGGTAGTGTCGAAACTTGGAGCAGCTAAAGTCATCGATCATACGCAAGCGAAAGAAGATCTCATCAAAGCTCTCATCAACGAAGGTCCGTTCGACTTGGTTGTTGACACGATCGCTACTGCGCCATCAACAGCTATTTCTGGAGCTGTGGTTGCTGCCCAAGGTGGAGGGAACCTATACGCCACACTCCCTCCATTTGGTCCTGAAACCCTTCCTACGAATGTGACTCGAGTCTATCAACCTTGGTCAACTCCACTGTTTGAGCCAGGAAATGAGGATTTGCCACAATGGGCATTCCATAAATATCTCACTAGTGGTCTTGCCAGTGGAAAGATTGTCCCATTGCCTATTCAGAAGGTCGATGGTGGATTGAAGAACGTGAATGTGGCGTTAGATTTGCTGGAAAAGGGAGTCAGTGGTGTGAAACTTGTCCTTGACCCCTGGGCTTGAGCAAATAGGTCAAGGCTGCGAGAGAAGGATTTAATAGATATATTCATAAGAACATCAATGGAAGATGAATGGAAGCATTGGCCCGAGACTGTTTAGTAAATGTAGAACCCTCGCTCCTTCCATTCCCCCATGAAACCCTCCCCATCCATCATGCCATGAACGTAAGCGCCACCAATAACCTGGAACTTCTCCTCCAGATCATCACCTTGGACTGGTCTAAGCACGATAGGGACTTTGGCTCCGTCCAAGACTACCAGTATATCCCCTGGCTCCGATTTGGTGGGTATCATGGAGAAGTGCTTCGAGTCTGTGAGGCAAAATCGCCAGTCTTTCAGCATCCTAATTATCATGCGGTAGCACCGCAGATCCGAGAGGTCATTTCGGCCAAATACTTCATCCTCGTCTGTTGTATTGCGAGCCTGTTCTGCCTTCTCTCGAACTGCCTGAAGTGCGGCTTGATCAGCAGCAATGTCTTCATCGCTTAGCCTAGCCATACGTTTTACGCCTGGCCCTTGGCAGTCTGCTGCAATAGATCGCCAGAATGCTTGAAATGGGTCTTCGCCTGTTGGTGCATATTTGTTGTCTGTGAATCCTGTCTTCGCCCACCAATCCATCATCGTCTCGTACTCAGCTGGACCGCTCCATATTCCGTGGTAGTCGCGCTTCAAGACATGAAAAGTATCTTTATCACTGGTTATTGTCGAAATGAAGTATCCTTTCAGAAAAAGGTTCCCAAAAGGATCAACTTGAACTGGGACTGTGCATTTTGCTCGACCCGCACCAAAGATTCCTCTTTGCGCAAACAAGAACTTGCTCTGCCCAAGCGATGTGAAATCGGGTACCCAGCTGGGAAGATCCGCTCTCCGTTCAGGACTGCCAAAACTTTGCCACTGACTTTGGCATATGAGATCGAGGTTCTCGTCGTGATTTATCAGCCTTGCGGCTACGTCTGTGAAGACGACATTGATATCCTTGGAATAATCTGCACTCATTCCCAAATCGTTCGATGTCAGACCCAACAGCCCAAATACTTTGTCGCGAGGATCTGTCGCGAGGGTGGATCGAAACCTCGACAGTACATCGACTAGACTGGAACCAGGCTCGTCAATATTTTGACGGCAGAGCTCACGTTGAGTCTTAATGATTTGGGCGGTCGAGAAGGACGAAGTTATGGTGATTGGCGTGCCGTGGCTGAAAGAATGGTGGTACGCGTCCGTGTGATGTCTCCCCATTCTCAAGAGGGACTCGACAACACTCCAGTCAAGGGACCGGCTCTCTGAAGTGAGCAAGACTTTGGGAGCAAGTGAGATCTCCTGCATAATCCATACTCTCTTCCAAATGGGGTTCTGGACCAAAAGCTGTTTCAGTGCGTCCCAGTCTTCTTGCGTCAAATCGTAAAGAATCTTTGGTTTAGATTCGGAGTGTTGGCGTCTGAAGTCCCATTCCCAGGGATTCCCTTCGTATCCGAGACTTTCAATATCACATCCTTCCATCTTCGCCAAGAGTGTCATGGCACGACTCAGGACACTGCCTGCATCCCGTCCCAACCAGACGAGTCCCGATTGGCAATTCGAGTAGATTTGGCGCATGAGTCCTACCTGATATCGTCGCTCATTGTTGTTTCCTTGGTCGATGCACAAAGCGTCAACCCACAGCACTCTTGGCTTGTCGGGATATCTTAAGCATCGCAGTGCTTCATCGAGCCGTGGTGTTATAAGGAATGGAATATTGTCCAGCTTTATAGATGCTGTAAACTTTGGCTCGCCCCATACGTAGGACAGAGCTTCGTAGGATTCGTGGTCATTGAAAGATGCTATTCGCAGTTGGCATTCCAACTGAGATGCATCTTCCGTTGATGGGAGAAGAACGAGAAGACGAAACTGCCCCATGTCCGGATTTAGAGTACTGTAGATAGATGATTGAGGAGTCAACTCGATCAAATCATCCCCCAGCTGGCTCGGAAGAACATCTTTAGCATCAACCTGAGTTTCCATTAATGGCGGGAGAAGACCACCCACGACCAGGTGTGGGTCCTCGCTTATTCCATCTTCTGTTTTGTCCATATTTTGTTGGTATCCGAATACCTTGGAACTGGTTGAGAGGTAGGAACGCCACCTAGACGACTTGATTAGATTTGAAGGTCAAACGGAAAATCGGAGGGAAACAATTGTGGGATATGCAAGATATCGTGTTAGCGCAACTCCTTCACAAACGTAAGCTATTTTCATTGGTCCTGGCGTTGCGATCTTGTAGCTTATGCAGAGCCAAGCGATACGTGCCTCATGTAAGCCTCGACAATATGCGTGTGGGGTCGGAATTCATTCACGCTGGACCGGACTTCTGGATTGTCCGAGAAAGATGAAATGAAATCTCTTTGTGAGTAACAATCTTTCTATTGTTCAGTAACACTGAAGAACAAGGCTTTGTTGGTCACTGTAGCTTCCCAAAACAATGGCTATTCCTAGTGAGCAACAACCCCGTGTGGCAAAACATTGAACAAACACTACTGGCTAAGGGATCATAAAAGCGAACCGCCGTCACCATTTATCCATATATACAAGCCTAAAAAGTATTTCTTTCCACCACAAATACTACAGTTCCAAGCCCAAAAAAAACCGACCGAGAACACAAAATTCAGAATGTAATCTGAATTATTCGACTTGCTTGTCTCCGACGATGAGTTTGACGACAGACCTCAGGAGGCAGTCAAAAGCAAAAGTAAAATTTTGTCTGCACGAGAAAAGAACCAAGGTAAAAGTCTTTCTGCTAGAGACAAGAACAAAAAAGCCGCCGCAGCTAAGTTCGACCTGGACGAAATGGACTCGCAACATGATATGACTGGACCCCAAGCCCATTCTGACATCGACTCAGACACCGAGGCGGAGAACTCAGACAAAGCTAAGCCAGAAAGCTCATCTGCCAGAGACAAGAAGGTGAAGAAGAACGCCGCAGATAAGTTCACGCGAGATGAAAAGGGATCGCGGAAAAATATGATGACCAAGCAGAAGCGGCAAGCTAAGAAGGCTGCTGCGACTGCGGAGAAGAAGGCAAAGAAAGCTGCTGCGAGGTCGAACAAAGCCATGACGAAGGGAAAATACCAAGTCGCTTACCTCAATCAAACCAGAAAGGAAAAACTGAGTAAATGCTTGTATTAGCCTCCAGATAGCATTTCCTAGCTTAACGTACCTCCTATCTAATTTTAGACAATTGTTTCTCACGTCTGTAAGAACTTCTGCAACAAACTATACATCCTTTTATAGGCTCTCTTCAGATTACAATAATTGAAATGATATGGATCAATACACGTTTATTTTGAAGGCTATCGCAGCCTACGAAGTGACGTTCAAGAGTTGTCTTTTTTGGACACAAGCAGATCCGGATTCGTCAAGTACTCAGTCTGGTTAGAATTTTACGCCGACCGCTACAATGATGAGAGTTACGGCGAAGAAGGTGTTCTTGGCTGAAGTCAGCCAACTCGAAACAACGGATTCAATATTGATGGGGGTGCAGAGAAATTTTAGACAGGTAAGGAGGCAACGAGACTTGTGCCAGTAGGGGGATTGCTATATTGTCATATTGAAGCTAGGCTAAACAATCAACTCTCTCATACTGTTCATACATCAATCAGTCGCAAATATTGGCCCTTGGACATGATGGGCCGTTGCGAAGTTCTGGCTTGGCTCCCATAGGAAATTCGTAGTCATCTCCATTCTATTTTCAATCGCCTCACTTCATCATGTGAAGCAAAAATTGGATTGTTGTTGTCGAAAGTCCCACAATTTCTCGTAAAGTATCTACGCTCACCATACTAATGTTCAATTCTCCGGATTTGAGTTCGGTAGTAACGTCAACGTCATTCAAGAGACGAACCTGGCGCTTGCCCAGAATCTTCATATCTTCGCTCATCGCTTGGATCCATTGGCTATCAGAGCAAGGAATCCAATAGCACCATTGAACTGTTTGTGGCCCTTGATTTGGTGTGCCCCTTGGAGAGTTTCTGACGAGATCACCGCCCTCAACGTCCCTGGAGAGAGTGAATTGGGAGATATTGGAACGAGCGCGAGTCCGAAGTGCCCGAGCACATGGTATGGACACATACTGTTCATCTATTTTGAATGTGACAACACATGAGTCATAGAGATCCATGCCCGAAAGGTTGGATCCGTAAGCCCAAGCTGTACTAGACAAAAGCGTATCCCCAATAATGGACGTAAAGGTTACATGTGGTAGCCCTCCTACAACTTGAAGCAATTCTATTGGATAAAATTTATCAAGTCGCTGCTGGTCTCTCATGAAAGCTTTCTTGAAATCTTCAAGGGATGCCAAGTCCTCCGTGTAAGAATATACGCCCCTAGGATGACCGTGCATTTGGCTCCTTGACATTGCAAATATCAAGTCTAAGGTACGTCTCTTGTGGCCTTCAAGCAATTTGTCAAACGGTCGCTGTTCTAGGATTGGGCACACAATTGCATTCGTTCCTTGGGCGACGTGAAAATATATTGATCTCAGTACCAACCAGAGGATTTGGAACGCTACCCAGATGTATGTCACTGTCACATCTGCTTGTGACAAGAAAATGTATGTTGTGATGAGCGATGCTGCAGAGACCATACTCCCAATCGTCCAACTGATTCTCCAAAGAATGTGGTGGCGGAAATTTCTGGGAACGCCTAGAAGGACTACGCGTTCGCCGCCCTTCTTCCTTGCAGCTGGTAGTTGGCCGGTAAGGATATCCGATCTCCCATTGTCGAAGTTCTTGCCATATCCTCTTGATATCCTTCGCTGCAGAAGTACAATGGATACGGTGAAGAAATACAGCCAGCTGCTGCTGCTAATCCAGCAGAGCCGACGTGCGCCATATCGCCACAAAGTATACGTTTCGGAAATCTTCAGCACGGATATCATAAGCCCAATCCAATCCTGTGTCATCACCGGTCCATCATACCAAGGGTCCTGAACAAATATGTGGACCTGGAGAGGGTCGCCGGGAAGACTGGGCGATACATTATGCACTGGGTCCATTGTGAACTGGTCGAATGCATAAACATCCCTTTGCGTGGTGATTGTATCACCGGCAGTCGATTGTTGTGTATCTGTCTGTATTGGCTTTCCAAGACCGAATTAGCTTCTGCAAATACAGGCCCGGTGACAGAGATGCAACATACATGTACATGGCAGCCCCCACACATAACACCTATTGGGTCGCCCAGATTCTTCCTCGCCATATCCTCCCGGTCCTTATACCTGGAATCCAGATCAAAGCTCAGCCCTATGGCTAGATCAGTAGCAGTATTCCTCACCCCCAAGGAGTCTCGGAGCCAGCCTGGAGTAGCGCCGGCGACACAAGCTTTTATGACAGACAGTGCTCCGAAAGTACTAGAAGCTGCCCATGCCAGACCCGGTGCTCCTTTGTTTCCTAGTGTCAGGGACTCGGCGGTCGCTGAGCCTATCAAGGCTGTAAGAGCAGCAATCTCGACAAGGCCGCCTCCGATCTTGGTAAATGTTGAGGATTTCTCTGCCATCTTGTTGGAATCTTGCAGAACGGATTCATGCACCCCAATGGCGTTAGACGTTGCTATCGGTATTTGTTCAGATCTAGGGACATGAAGGATCGCAGAACCTAAGAAGCTGTGATGAGTCATCCTCAGCTGATTGTGAAGCCTCAAATGCACGCCATAAGCCTCGCCAAGGCAGTGTCCCAGTTTTCGAAGAAAATAGCAAGAATCAGAGCCACGACGACAGCTCTCGAAGCGATTCAAAATTGAGCGATCAAGAACACATTATCCTGACCTCGCCTGCATTTCAAAGGCCAAGGTCGTTGCCATGTCCATGAATCATGTCAAAATTGTTGTTTAAGCTTTGCGATCCATTTCCGTCCACAAGGTTTAAGCATACCAAATGCCCATTGAAGGATGTCTTTCGCTTTCTTCACAACTCCCCCTTCGATTTAAAACTCCAGCAAGTTGAATTTAAACATGTGTTACAGATGCAAATCACTTCCATAGTGTCAAAGAGAATGGGCTTGACTTCGAGTTGGTACTTCCTCACTCTTGCCTCCTTCAACAATATATGCCTGACTTTCACTATCAAGGAGTGCGGTGAAGCGATACTGGATTGTAACCATTCATTAAGAATATACAAAACAAAAGAATTTAAACCCATGCAAGCACACTGGATATGATCTGGAGTATTACGCTCTGTGTGTGATGTGTGATACTAGAGATGAAGGAAGTGAATGATGGTTATGAAAACAGCTTTTATTCGGCTCGGCGATCTGAGGAGAGTTTATCGTATTTACAGATTCGGTGGGCATAATAAGCTACGTCAGAAAAAAAGCAAAATAGGATCGAGGAAAAATGATGATCTGAGACGAGTGGCAGCAAAAAGGAAATGACAGCAAGAGTACAACCGCTTAAAGTGGAATCTCTAAAGGAACCACTACCACGGCAATAACGAGAGTAGTGGACAGATTACTAATGAAAATATCCTCCTTGATACAAGAGGCAGGTTTATAAGGAACGAACCTGAGGAGGCATACGCATAGAATGCTATAATACAGCCCACATCAATCGGCTAGGCGTTTTGTCTTTGTAGTGCATATTCCAATACGTTCGAAATCGTCAAAATGCTTTTAAAGAAATTATTACCACTCGGTTCCTAAAATATGAGATGATGAAAAGAAACGCGCATGCTGAGAGAAAGCCCAGAGCCTGAAATAAGTTAAAGATTGCAGAAAGTGAAGTGGTAAAGAAGGAAAACGCCGCAAAAGAAAATGGTTAAGGGTACGATTGTATGCAATAACTCTACTTCATACACTATCCAAGAATGCCTTTTTGGCGATGCTCAAACTCAATTTCAACCATTATCTCATAACTCCTCTACAACTTCGCAGTCATCTTCTCACCCTTGTGGATCCATGCTACGGCATCACCAACCAACTCGTCAACAACGGCCTTTGCGCTCTTCTTCTCATTTACAACAGCGGCGGCCTTGCCCATAAGGAAGGGGCGGGCGTTATCCATAGTCTACAACGACTTAGTGTACATCGAAGTGGGAGGGACAAGCTGGAAAACATACCTCATCATCAATATCATCGCCCAAAGTCTCGAAGTCATGCTCAACAGGGATGACACCCTTGCCGGTGAGCTCCTTAATCTCCGCAGCGCGGTTATTCTCCCAGTTCGAGATATAAGCATTGTTCCGTACCCGCAATGGTCTTCCAGTGAAAATAATTGTGCGGACATTGTCATCGTGCCCAGCCGTTCTCACGGCTTCTTGGTGGGCCTTGGGAGCACCGGCCTCATCGGTCAAGATGAAGCGGGTACCAACCCAGACGGCGCTGGCGCCGAGCATAAGAGCAGCGGCGACAGTTTGGCCGTTGTAGATACCGCCAGCGGCAATAACTTGTACGGGCTGTCCGGTCATGGGGCTCTTCTTGCCCTTGACGAGCTCGACGACTGCTGGAATCAAAACAGTCGTGGGAACATCACCAGTGTGCCCACCTCCCTCTCCTCCTTGTGCGCAAATGATATCGACACCGAGATCGAGGCACTTCTTAACGTGCTTAGGGTGTCCGATCATGTTCATGTATAGGATGCCGGCCTTGTGGAGTCTGTCGACGACATGTTGAGGGGGAACACCGACGGCGGAAACGAAGAGTTTGGCACCGCTGTCGATGATGATGTCTACAAGCTCGTTGAGCTTGCCTTTGGTATAATCGTAGCTGTTTGCGGAGAATACGGATTAGTCTTGATCTCTGATAATTAATCATGCAGTGCCTCGGAGTAAGCCGAGAGGTGGTAATCTGGCCGGTTTGTGCTTACTTCGTCTTACGGGCAGAGCCACCGACTTGTGGGAGGAGCAAATCGACACCGAACGGTGCGTTCTTGTCTGTGAGGAAAGACTTGAGCTCTGCGATCTGCTCGCGCAACATGTCTGGTGTGTAGCCAACGCCTCCAATAACACCGAGACCACCAGCATTTGTGACTGCTGCTGCGAGTTTAGGACCGGCCGCAACGTTCATACCAGCAAGGAGAACTGGATGAGGGATCTTGAGGAGGTCGGTGACCGTTGTGCGGAGTTGCTCTACGAGGTTGTTGTCAGTTTGCGGTGTCTTTCTGGTTGGCATGTGATTGCATTGATTGCTTGGAACTTACGTGGGGAGGCCATCTTGATGGTTTGTGGATTTTACGGATATGAGTGATGGAAGTGATAACAATAAACAAGGAGAGGGTATCTTCTTAGAAGATGAATGGTGTGGTGAGTATTGAGGGAGAAAATGAAGAGAAGATTTTATGGAGGAGGAGGAGAAAGCTGGAGAAGGCCCCTCGGATGCACCAAGGACACTAAGAGCCAAAAACCTGGGGAACTTAGAAATGCCTCGGCCCGGCAACTGTCAGGTGATGGTGAATTGTTTACATAATCAAGCAGCTCCCGATACCAAACTCCACGGCATGTGCTTGTCAAGCTGGAACCCTGTAGAGCTTTTCGACATGTAATTCGTACAAGACGAATACGTAAAGATCCAGGAGCTCTTGTATAATCATCGCAATGGAACAACTTGAATCAATGAAAATGTATGACACGTGACCGCATATGAAAATCGAGTTTCTTGGGTGGATCTCTCGGCTGAGACCACAACCTCTCACGTTCCGTCAGTGATGGTGAGGAGAACCCCATAAGATTATCAATGAGGGCTTTTCGAGTGGGAGTAAAGATTGGAGGAAGAGCCCTCTCGACAAGCTATGGCATTATACCCAAATCTGCTCCAGTTGTGTCCCCAGCCTCCCTTCCATCCATCATTCGACGATATCGAAGCTCAACCAACAAGCTAGTAGAGCTATCGCCATGGACACCCCACACCCTCAATGCGTCTAAAACTGCAAGCAAAGATGCTTCCGACATATCGAGGATCTCTAAAGCCTCAAAATCGGGCGAGAAGCAGCTGGCGTATATTGCCCTTGGCAGCAATCTTGGCAATAGAGTAGAATGGATTGAGAAAGCTTGCAACATGATGGAAGAGAGGGGAATTCGTATCAGGAGAACAAGTTGCCTGTGGGAGACTGAGCCGATGTATGTGGAAGATCAGGAACGGTTCTTGAATGGTGTCGCTGAGGTGAGTTATGCTTGGAGCACGTGATGAGTTAAAGAGAGAACCAAGAAAAGAGTTTAGAAACTCGAAAGCCAATACAGTGCTGGGCCTCGCTGACCAGTCTTAGGTGGAGACTGATCTGGAGCCCATAGCTCTGCTCGATGTTCTTCAATCAATCGAAAAGGATTCCGGCCGGGTAAAGGTTGTGGACAAGGGACCAAGAAACATCGACCTTGACATCCTGCTCTATGGTGACACTGTGGTCGATCACCCCAGACTCAAAATTCCTCACGCCTTGATGCTTGAACGAGAATTTGTACTCAGACCACTGGCCGAGTAGGTACTTTTTTGACACGTATTGGGACGCCCAGTAGCTGATATATTCAGGTTGATTCCTGGCAAACCACTGAACTCCAAAAATCCTTGGAAAGTCACGCAAGACTACTTGAACGGGCTTCCTCCATCGGAAACGCCTATGACTACTGTGACTCCACTATCTGATCATATGGAACCTCTTCGTGGGCTCGATCCCCGGCGTACCACACGTCTGATGGCTATTCTCAATGCCACTCCAGACTCGTTCTCAGATGGAGGAAGGATCCTGAACGGAGCTAGCAGTTCTACCCCTGCTCAAGCGTCTGCCACCGAGAAGAGTGATCAAAGTGATTCCACAGAAAAGACCACTGCACCTGCTATAGAAGAAAAGAAAGAAGAGGAGGCTCGAGACACCAGATTCGATGGTCCTCACCCCATGGGGGGGCTCTTCGACTCCATGTTGGCAATCGAGCAACACCACCGCAAATGGGGCGACGCTCTCGTAACTATGGCGGTAATGGAAAGTGGAGGCGACATCGGGGAAACAATATGGGATGTTGGCGGGCAGAGCACTGCTCCTGGCGTCAAAGAGGTCTCTGTGGAGGAAGAAACCAAGCGAGTTGTTGATACAATCGAGGAGATCTCGGACTGCTTCGGGGAATTGACCATCAGTGTGGATACGTATCGTGCGTCAGTGGCGGAAGCCGCAGTTAAAGCTGGCGCATGTATCATCAACGACGTTTCTGCTGGAACTATGGATCCAGACATGCTAACGACGATGGCTCGACTTGGTGTCACGGTTATTTTGATGCATATGCGCGGAACACCACAAACCATGTCCGGACTCACATCCTACCCTCACGGTCTCATTCCAACCATCGCCGAAGAGCTCCTTGAACGTGTAGCAGCTGCAGAAGCAGCAGGTGTTCGCCGCTGGCGCATCATTCTTGATCCTGGAATTGGGTTCGCAAAGAGCGCTGAGCAGAATCTCAAGATCCTGCAGCGGTTCGACGAATTGCGAGACTGGCCTGGTCTGCGAGGATTACCTTGGCTAGTGGGCTCAAGTCGGAAGAGTTTCATTGGGAAGGTCACAGGTGTTGAGAAACCTCGTGAGAGGACTTGGGGAACGGCGGTAACCGTTGCTGCTGCTATTCAAGGTGGCGCCGATATTGTGAGGGTGCATGATGTCAAAGAGATGGAGAAGGTGATGAAGATGTCGGATGCTATATGGAGGGCTTAAGATGTCAAGCGGTATTTATATGTATACATGCCTTCGAACTGTATCACCTGAGGCCGCTATCCTGTTTCGTGCTACGAGAAATAGTCGTCCTCTCAGGGCTGGCATTGAGAGTCCGCCACCCCGACCTCCGTCGTCCAGTCAGAGCAGGCACGTGAGCTCCACAACAAGACTTCTGCCCCTCTTACCTTTCCCTTCCTCCTCCTACGTTCATCTTCTTGTCTCCCAAATCTGCAAAAGTCTCTTCTTGTTCCAATCGTTCTCTTCGAGCATTGTCTTCGCTTGATTTTGCCTTTTCGAGTCTCCGCCTCGAACAAACACGTCCAGACTTGATCTTGTCAAGAATCTCCATTCCTAGACAGGTTCTGGATACGCGCCCTCGTGGTGACAAATTTGGGCATCTATCATTCTGCCTGAGTTGATCAACAACGATGTCTACAGTCCTTCTTTGAACCATACTACAGCCCGCAATTCACGATCTACCACATACTTCACGCGACACTTCAGAATGGCAGGGCACCTGCTTCAAAATAAACTTCTTTGGGCGATCCACTGCCTACAACCCGTAAAGGAAGAATTAGAAGCCGCGATGAATCCCTCTGCCAGCGCTGGAGGCGACAGCGACTCTCGATCCAACCAAAGTACAACGCAAGATTCAATCTTCGACGGCCACACAGCTACGGCAGATTCAGTTTCCGACTTCGGGGTCGGCGCAGCGAATGCAGCTTGGATACCTCCACCACAAGGTCCAACATGGCAAGAGACTATGAGAGAATTGGTGGAACTTCTTGAGTAAGTCTTCCTGCTCGTTCATCCCTAAACCACACGAATTATTCAATCCAGTCCATTCCCTGCCCGGTTGATAAACTCTGCAAGTTTACTTCACTCCACCTTTCTATTCCCCTTTACTGCCGCGGATTTTGTTCAACAAATGTGGGGTCTTCACTCATGGAAGTACACGACCTGCTTCACAGCCTTGCATTACCTCTTTTGAATCACTTCCTCCTTCACTCCTTCGCACTTCTCTACAAGCAAATTGCACGAAGCTAATATCAATCCAGGTATATTTCTCCATGCGTCTCCACTGAGCGACTACATAAGCTCTTCCTCCGCGCGACATTGCCCATTACTCCTGGTGAACTTGTCTTCGATAGATTGAACAGGTGGTCGTTGAAGACATGTCAGATAAAAGAAGATATGCACACTTACCAGGACGACCACCGTTGCGTCCGGTGTCATACGCAATTATGTGAGGTAAGCATTTCTTCTACTTCGCATCGTCTGCATGGTAGAGGAAAGCTGTTGTCACTTTGTCCCTGCCATATGCTTCTCTGCTGCTATGTTGTGTTCTGTTGCGCTTTCCCTTCGGGCTGTTGAATGATACAAGCCGCCTGTTTTCCCGCCGTTACATCATCCAGAGGCAATCATCCTGCTCGTGCAGTAGCGCTTGGGTGAAAGGCATCTCATTATTCACTATCTACTTCTCATTCTAATCTTCGAAAGTCTGACACTTATTGGAAGCTGACAGCAACTGACTCTGACCCCAGGACTGCCGGCACAGTCTCCTCTCATACCGCACACACTACGCCTCGGCAAATTCCGCAGCCATCAAAGGCAAGCTACGACATGACTCGATCGCCGCGCTTCGCATTACCAACTACTGCACTTCGCCGATCTGCCCCATCAAGCGTCCCCTTTCCCAAGTGCCGCGATGCGTATGCATGGAAACACTTGTTCAAGCTACCAAGGCAAGCAAGAAGCTGATTGACGGTTTCTATCACTGCGATACGTGTCTTGCGGACTTGATCAGTGAGCTGTTAATGATAAGAATATTTGGGTCTCGTGCTATTCGACTGAGGAAGGGGATAAGAACTTAATGGTATGTTCATCCTCACTTTCCACGCCGTCTGATCATATTTCCATCAGCTGAAGGACTAGAGGCGAGCACCACGTCCCGAGAATGAACACTGACAGACTCACAGCAATACGACTGTGCCTGCGGCACACCTGTGAACACCGTACAGCGATACTGCAAGATCTGCCTTGGTCCATGCATGCCGTATACACTGAACGCATTCGATAAGATTTCACAGCCAGGTCTATTGGACCGAGTTGTGATGAAGTCCCCATTCCCGGTGAATGGGGGAAAGGAGGGGTCAGAGGGGTGGAATAATGCGGATTGCCTCTGGTTCTTGAATGAGGGGCCTGATGATGAGGACTAGATCTGAAATGGCCTTGGATCATAATGACTTCTGCTGGGCATGAGGTCGACACTTTTGTTGTACTTTGTTGAATACTGCTCATTGCCATAAACCAATGGAGCGCTGTTACTAGTGGACACTTGTGGCAATGTCAAAAAGCTTTCTGTGCCAATCAATTCATTCGAAAGTCAAAATCAAGAGATAGCAAGTCAGTCCGGCCCACTTCGCTCACTCCCCAAACAAATAAAAAAAACTTTACGTGTTCCCAGTGTCGACAGCATCGCATATGTCCCCCGAATTTATCTCGTTCAAACTTCAATCTACGTGAATTTGAGAGCCGTCCCCTCATTGACCAAGTTCTTGCTGCCTCACATGTGCTCCCAATGAAGTCTATTTCTTGTCGACAAAGCTGATGTTGTTTTGCTCGCTAAGCGACTTACCAATAAGAGGATGCCTGCATGAATTTCGATATGCGCGAGCTCATTTCAAAATAATCGATTTCGACTGAAATCTCGTTCAGACTCCATATGATACCATCAAAGGCTCGGTACCAGCTCTTGTCGCAGGATTAAAGTAAGTATCTTAAGCTCATTGTACATTTCTTCCCTTAGCAATTAGTGTGCGCAGCCTGATTCTAGCTTCCCAAAGTTGGGGAATTCTAGCTCACACTACTGATCTAGTCTGACCCCTAAATATTTCTTGTGACAATTATTTTCCTACTGAATTAATGAAAGATTTCGCCCACAATAGTTCACACTTTTTGTACCTCACTTTGCTGTCTACGACCACAACAAACTCCTTCCAGCACAATGTCCCACCAGCCAAACCCCCCAGCTTCTCAAAGTCTGCTCTACCGTCTCCAGATTCTTTGCAATTATTATCTGCCTATAGTTGAGCTGGAGGCTCAGAGGATAGAAACTCGCACGGAGCTTCAGGAAGTTCTTGGGCCTGAGAGAACGCCAACTGACAACAATACTCCGCAGCAGGCTTCGAATCAGATGGTCATCAGCGACAGCGAGAATGACACAGAATACGATCCTGCGATTGGGAGTACTGCATCCAGTGAGCACGTCGTCGAGGCCCTAGCGGGTATCTTTCACCCACCTCCTTCGACGCAATTCTTCATCAAAGCCGAAATTATACCACGCCTGCTAGCCCTGGCAAAGCAAGTGACATTCGTACGGTTGGAAGATATGTTATGGTCAGGCAGGATCTACTTCACCGAGGACGCCACGAAAACATGGATTCGAATCGCGCTTCAGGCCTGCCCCAAAACCAAAATCCTTCACAGATTCGATGAGGAGAAGCGCTGTACGTATTGTGATAAGCAGCTTTGTAGGGTAGGTGAAATCATGCCTATTGCAATATGTTTTGAGATCCTTAGATGACAGAAACTAATTAATGTACCAGGATTGCGAGTATTGCCTGCTCCAGCATGGTAGGACCGCGACTAGAATGCTGCCACGTGAACGACAGCTACAGGATTCTCTTCCAGTAAGACGCATTTTGGCAAGATGCGGTCTAAAAGAATGTATAAGGAAGGATCTGGTTGACCAGGATACCTGCATCTGTTCTGAGTTCCTGATCGATCGATTCCACAATCATCAAAGTAAGAATGGTCATTATTGTTATGAGTGCGTGGAATACAGACTGGCACTACTCAACAAGCCAAAGACAAGAACGGTAGACTTTGTCGATTCCGACGGGCTTGGCAGACAGGTATGTTGGGCTACTTTCTGAGTCTAATGCTCTTTTATAAACTTACGATCTCCAGGCTCTGCGGTATATTTGTCCTTGTGGAAAGGATTTCAGTCCTGACATCAAACCTGCCTGCGGGCTCTGTGGTCGGCGGTGCCGCTTCCCATCACTCGATGACCCTTTCTGCAAAGAGCAGGAAGAGAAGAACCCAGATCTTTGGAATACTGTTGAGCCGTACTATTATATATCAGCCCCAGATGAGGAAGGCTCGTGTCAAGCGAAGAAGAATTGAGTCCATCGTCATTGGACAGCTAGTCACCATGCAGGCAGTGACACGACATATATGCAAGCCACAATCGGACGTTTCCTGCCATTATCAGAAGTCTGCTTCTTTCATTCCATCATCAGGCCATGCATCCATTTTTGACTTCAACCGAAATCTGGTGTAAACATCACGTGCCTCGACAATTGTACCGTTCGCTGGCACACCGTAGCTCATGGGGATGTGGATAATGTACTATCGAAGGGAAAAATGTTAGAATACAGGGAGATTGTTCCAGAAGTGCACACCGACTCTTACTTGATTTGGCAAAAATCGATCAGCTGATCACAACGTTCGATGATCACCTGCCATTTTTCGTCGTCTCTACTCGTCCTCAAAGCTATTAATATTTCACTGTACAACTATTAGAGTTACATCTCAATTAGCTCGGTTGTGGATATTGAAGCTCACAAAGGTATCCCGGCGCTCATAGCGACAAGATTTTACTGAGTAATGTCCACGGAAGCGAGTCATGGCCGTCAAAGACCGAGACATGTGAGCAAACTATTCCACCGCTGCTTAAAAAAAAATCATTCCTACCTTATTTAGTCACATCTGCCCACGGAAATTTAGATAGCAGTACCGTGAAGAAGGTCAGATCCGAGAAGTAATCAGCCTAGAGAGCTTGAGCCGACCAATCCAGGAAGAAGTCCTAATTGTCGAAGATTGGCGACATTTCGAATCCTTGGTCGGGTTGTACAACTGGGAGAATTCAGAAAAAGCGTCTTGAACGTCCAGGATCTTTAATTGATCAGGAAAGCCCAAAGGACCAGCAAACCCGACGTGGAAAATTACGATTGCCCGTAAATTTTGAACAGCAAGAGGAGGAGGAAAGTTCTGAACCACTGGAGCGATCGATGGTCGAGACAGGCTACCAATTCCTGTGAATGAAGTGAACATTATAGAGATCTGAGACCATGTCTCTTCTGCAAGTGTGGTATTGTTGTCGTACGTTGCTCATGGCTAGCCTGTCCGCTACAGCCGCCTTCTACATAACCTCCAAAGCAGAAAGAGCATAGACTGACAAACACTAGTCTGCGCGAGAGCGAACCCACACCAATACAATGTTTGCCAGTACCGATGTGGTCATATCAATGGGGCAGAAATCTCGACCCCAAGAGGCTGGGTACGCTGTTGCTGCACTTGGGTTGTCGTTGCAACTGGGCCAAAACTCTAGTTGCCAAGTAAGGAGAACAAAAACGAAAATGTCGACCATAGGCCAGAAAATGATATGGTATTGATACGCCCAGCAAAGTGCAAGCCATCGAAACAGAAGTGGCATTGATGGATCAGATCTCTACTAGCTTCTCGCAAGACCTGTGTGGAGAGTTTCAATCTCTGAGCACAGGGAAAGGAAATTCAGGAACGATATTGCTAACATGGGTTTATTCATACCGAGCTTGTTCCAAAATAGAAAATACAGTAAGAAGCACCAAAGCCCATCAGGAAAAGTCCTGCAAACATAGCCATGGCTCCAGCTCTGGTATCATCAACCTCTATATATGCACGCCAGCCTAATAAAATCATGGAAAAGAAGCAGAGATATATTATCGACACTAGTTCGCATCAGTTTTTACCCCGCCTTGAGTGTTTAACTTTTCGGACGCGAATACAGGAATGGAAACTTGGAACGGAGACTCACAGCCAGGCTCCAGTCCAAAGATATCCGTCTTAGGCCTATCCTTCTCAGTCGGCTGTAGCTTGGTCCCGGATCTCTTGTTGGCTTTCGTCCCATTCACATGTCCATACAAAACAGTCCCGGCTTCCCATCCGAAGATTTGGCGATATGTATCGACACTGAAGGACGACATCTCCTGACCACGACCAAGTTTCCATTTCAAAGCTATCTCCTGAGCTTCATTTGCAGGGACCGAATGGAGGGTGCTGAGGAGAGACGTGAAATATATCTGGACTTCGGACGGTGTAGCCGATGGTGTTGGAATTGGAGTTGCTGGCGAGTTGGCATGCTCTGGTGTCTTTGATGGACTTGTCATGATGGATGATTTGGGAGTAAATGAAAGGAAGAAGTCGGAAATGTAAGAAATGGTATATGATGAAGCGGGTAGATCGGCATGAAATCCAGGCGCCGTTGAGGCGTGGGATGCTAGGCGTGATGGGATGTACCCATCCCCTCCAAGCCCCGGGGTGGACAATATTTTCCATCCAAGATGTACCAAGAACGAGAACACCATCTCCGTGTTCGTGGAGAAGAAAGGAGGGCTCAATGTCCAATCGTCCATTGCTATCACATAATTTACGATATTTTCCAAGCATGCCAATCGAGCCCAGTCCTTGGCAGCTTCCATGGTCCGAGGATTCTGGCCCTCCATCAGCCTCGCAGCAACACAGACGTCCGTCGAGCAAATAATCAGCACATGCTGAGACTAATTTGATGAATGATAGACGTGATAGATCATTCGGACCGACGGGAAAATGCCTATTGGATAATGCACAATGCTGTGGCTGGAGCACATCGGGAAGTTTATTCCAAAAGTGGATTGGGCTTGCAGCTTCAGAAATAAAGGCAAAAAGGTACTCGATCAGACATGGAACAGTATGTAACTTGAATTTTGTCGTCGGTTTGATAATTCTTGCTCGGAGTGAGGAAGTTCATGTGACGGTTCTGTAAGGCAGGTATTCAAAGCACAACGAGCCTCGACTTCTACGGAATCGCCACGAAAATATGGTAAGACCTCGTGTGCTTGCAATTGAGAAGTTCACCAATCGACCCCCTGATTGATATCTGAAGTAAACAGATATAGAGACAGGATCAGCATGAGAAGATGGTATTGCAATCCTTGGGCACAGACCCCTGAAGAAGGCAAATTCCAGCATGGCAATAGGAAAAAACTGAGGCGGAAAATGACAGCGAAGACGCAGAAGTCAACACTAAATTTTATAAGCTAAGCCAACCAATCTGAAAGAGCAGAAATAGGGAAGATCTTCAGAGCTTTGAAGCAGGCTGGAGTCACTCGGCCCACACCCGTCTAATAGCATTTCAAGGATGGCATCAGCCCAGCTTCCAGCCATGAAACCTTCAAAAAAGGATTTCTCTCCTTATTTAGTCCTCAAGAGCATGTACTCTGACAGGAGCTCTGTCAACTTTATTAGACCTAATGATGTTGTCTCCAGGCAATTGTTTCGACCTGGCAGTCTGATGTGACACCGACGATGTTCTCGCTCCGGACAAGGTAATAGTAGACCTGGATTTGAGCCACCAATCAATCAGATCTCGTGCGGAATCCGAATGAGCGTCCGAGCAGCAACTGCAGACATAGATTTCCGTTCTTGCCGTAATGTTCCTTCCTCCATCATGTCGACGCCACCTCATTCTCTCACATCACAGACGCAGCCCATCGTGCTCTTCTGCCCGGCAGCCCTTCCACTGCTCGAAAGTGTATTTGTCCCATCACGATTCCTATTTCGGTATTTGCGCTGGACCAACACTTCAAGATTTCGCGACTTCGAGATTTTGCGACTTCGACGTTCGACATTTCGAGATTTCGATGTCTCGAGGGGTCGTAAAAGTTGATCTTGCTTCCGCAATCCAAGCTCCAAAGTTTCAAATATGGCCGAGTGTTTGACCATGTCTACCTTCTCCCTTCACATCTATGCCGTAGCTTATCACTTCCCAGTGGTGTAGCCTTGTTGTCGATGACGATATGAGAGCCCCAATCCAAGAATCTGGGGATAGAACTATTTCGACCGGGAACCATCAGCACGTACGAAGTAAAAGGAGAGAATGGGGAGGTTCAATCGGCAGTTCCAGAGTGCTACTTACCCCAAATAGTCAACTACTCCAAATGAAACACTCCATAGCCTGGTGAGATCGCACAGAGAAATTTCGCAAGTGGTATCGGATTTGTTGAAGTTGAAGCACGTCATGACCAGATCTATCTTTGCTTTTCATGCAGGGTCATCCAAATGGGGCTGAAGGTAACACAAAAAGAAAAGGGATCACTACCACCACCAATGGCAGCATGAATCCATTGATTAAAATCCCTTGCCGCTTTACGTGACGAGAAGCGTTTCTGGTGATGAGTCCAATGCTTGTCGCTTGTGCCTATGTACAGCAACTTATCTATACCTACGCCAGGTACAAACCAGTCTTACTAAACACAGCACTGCTCTGTCTTCTCAAAAACCATGTTTGGAATCAATGTGCTTATCAGGGCTGTAGTGAACTTAAGAAAAATTGTCACAGGTATGACATGGCGAAGAGTGCAGAGATGACCGCCTGTTGAATTCGACTAGCTACCACCTATCGTGCCATTATCCTCCCCAATATTCCCCGCTGCGATACCCATCTCCCTCGCCCTCCCTCTCCTTTTCATATCACCGTCACGCATGTTTTGATCCTCTCCCCCGTAGCATCCCAACCATTGGGGTCTTCTGCTTCTGCTCCGGCTTCAAAATAGATAGAGAAGCACACAGATAAGCACACATGTTGGCATCAAGACAACAGCTACCCTAGGCGAAATTGAATACCCTTCATTCGGCCCAAGACAATTGACCCTAGTATCCATAGAAAGTAGACAGATGGGGAAACATGATAAAGATTGCATACACAACACACTAAAAGTAAACAAAGAACAACAAGAACAAGAAGAACAAGACGAAGATGAAGAAACGCTTTTCGAGATCCCGAAATTCCAAAACCCTTAGTACCGCCAATTCCACTGTGGGCCATAATTACTTTGCTCTTTCTCGAGCCCGTCCTTGGGCACGATGAGTATCCTTCCAATGCCATGTCGTGGTATCTTTAGTTCCATGCCATCCTTTACGCCAAACCCATCCAAGTCCAAACCAAGCCTGTTTCCCCGCGCCGTCCGTCCCAACCCAACCCAACCCAACCCAACCCAAATCCCATGTTATGTTT
>JAFJYH010000424.1:0-32883 GCA_017365405.1 Cadophora malorum | reverse complement strand
CCCCCCCCCCCCCCCTTTTCCTTTTTTTTTAGCGAGAACTCTCTCTTCTTCACTTCCAATGTCAACACTGTCCTTACTTGATGCTTGCAACTCGCATGAACCCCGCCAATCAGAATTACGGGAATGGTTGGCTTTGTTCTTATCTTGAAGCACAGATCAGACAGACCGTACCTTCGCAATACTGTGGATCATGCCAGCTGTTGCTTTACTAACATATGGCAGCTCTTCATAGTTGGGTTCCATGGTCACGTGGCCAGCGAAGATATCAAGACTCTCATCCACACTCATAAAGTCGGAGCAGTCATTCTCTTCTTACGAAATGTCGACAATGCTACTCAGCTTCTCGAGCTCACCAACTCCCTGCAAGAGACAGCAAAAACCTCCGGCCACAAGCAAGGACTGTTCATAGCCATCGACCAAGAGAATGGACTTGTCACGCGTATCAAGCCTCCTGTCGCTGCTCAGCTTCCTGGATCAATGGCTCTTGGAGCTACAGGCAACGCTGAGAATGCGTATATAATAGCATCGGCCACCGCCGAAACGCTAAAAAGCTTCGGTATCAATACCAACTACGCACCGATCGCGGACGTCAACTCCGAGCCCAAGAACCCGGTTATTGGGGTACGTTCTCCTTCCGACAATCCCGAGACGGTGGGTAGATTCGTATCTGCTCAAATAAAGGGATTGAGTGAGGGAGGCGTCATACCATGTGTCAAGCACTTCCCGGGACATGGGGATACGGCTGTAGATTCTCATTATGGACTTCCCATAATCACGAAAAGCCGAGCCCAATTGGATGCTTGTGAATTGGTGCCCTTCAGAAGAGCGGTGGCTGAAGGCGTCGGCGCTGTCATGACTGCACACATTGCTCTACCGAGTATTGGTGATTCAGCCGTGCGCGATGATCATCCGTCGAAGAAGCTTCCGGCAAGCTTGAACCCTGATGCCATCAAGATTTTGAGGGAAGAGATGAAGTATGACGGCATGATTGTTAGTGACTGTCTTGAAATGGATGGTGTCAGAGCCACATTCGGTACGGAAAACGGTGCTGTAATGGCGCTCAAGGTTGGCTGGACTGACTCTATAAGCAACGCAACGACTGAAATTGAATAGGCTGGAACAGACTGTGTCATGATTTGTCACACCATGTCAGCACAAGTTGGAGCAATTGAGCAAGTAATTGCGGCAGTGAAGTCAGGAGAGGTATCACAGGAAGCCATACAAGCCTCCGTGGCAAGAGTGGAAGCTTTGAAGTCCAAGTACGTGTCCACTGCCAGCATACCCAGCTCGACACTGGCCGAATGCGAGACACGTAATAGCAGGCAAGCCTCACTTGCAACGAAAGTCTATGCCAAGAGCACGACTGTAGTTCGGATTGTTGCCAGCTCGTTTCCGCTTGAGTCAGACTCGAACAAAAAAATTGTATTCATTAGCCCAGGTTCGTACTCAGTCTTTTATATCTGATTGTCGAAGTTGATCAGACTGATCGAGCTATATCTGAAATCGAACAATTTATCGGATCTTGAGACTCTCGAGGGAATTTTCACTGACACGTGAGGCAGGCAAGACACCGGCCGGTGGTGGAGCCGTTGAAAGTGGAGAGGAAAAGACCAGAGAGCCATACACACCTTCGACATATATCGATCTTCTTCGAGTCCATAACCGGAAAGTCATCGACATTCGGTTTCATGACGCCATTCCACTCTCTTCAGAGGATCAGAAGCATGTCGCTGAAGCAGCCACAGTTATCTTTGCGACAAGGAATGCCAGCCTTAGTCCGTACCAGAAGAACTATGGTCTATCGTTAGCGAAGAGATTCGGAAATAAACTGATTGTTATCGCAACCTGCGATCCGTACGACTTCCTGGAGGAGAAGGATCAGATCAGAAACTATATCACCATCTACGAACCCACTATCCCAGCATTCAAATCCGCAGTCGATATCATTTTTGGTGTAACCAAGCCAATGGGCTCTTTACCAGTAGGGACCCCACCAACGAAATATAATATCCGACCGCTTTCAAAGTCAGACGAGGACATCTCCCACCTCTGGAATATATGGGAGACAATTTTTCCCCAATGGCCAATGGAGCTCAGACGTCTAGCACAGAATGTGAGGCATAACCATGGCCATCACTTCATTCATGACAATGGTTTTGTTATGTCCTTCTTCTTTTCCTTGGATGGCGTCAATCATGGAAAGATCACAGCCGTTGGAGTCTTGCCTGAATACCGAGGAAGAGGTCTCGGCACTGCACTGATCGCTAAAGCTCGAGAGGCTCTTGCAGAACAAGGACCACTGAAAAGCCTGCAGATCGGATCTGTATTCCCGCGATATTGGCCTGGTGTACCCATTGATTTTACTCCAAAGACTAAACACTTCTTTCTACACAGAGGTCAGCCATATTTGCAATATTTTCTTTTCATGGCTGCGATGACTGATGTATGTATCCTAGGTTTTCGTAAACCAGTCGAACCTACAGCTCGAGACTTCTACCGCAACATCACAGGTGAAATCGCGCCTCCCGATATCCTCGCTCGTATCGCGAAGCTACCACTTAAATTCGTACCTTGGTCTCCAGAGCTGTATGACGAATGCATTACAAAGCAACGAGCCAACTTCAAGAATATTGTTAGTGCAGCTCTTGATCTCGCTGGCTCTTTAAGACAAGGTCGCTAATTGACTTGGTTTTGCAGGGATGGGTAGAAGCATACGAGCGGCTCGCCCTCGCTAACCAGCACCACGAAGCTCTCGTCGCCATCGACCCTAGCACGAACACCCAGCTAGGCTGGACACTCATGTGCTCACCATCAGCAGTCGTTCTCGAAGACTTCGCGTTCATCAACCTTCTGCCTTCGAAAGACAAAACTGGTCTCATAGGCTGTGTTGGTGTGGATAAGGAAGCGAGAGGAAAAGGCGTGGGACTAGCCTTATTAGTCAAGGCCATTGAAAATATGAAGGAGAGAGGGGTGGAGGGTGTGATGATTGACTGGGTTACCATTAGAGGATTCTATGAGTTGCTGGGTTTTGAGGTAACGTGGGAGTATGAGACTTTTGAGTGGTAAGTGGCGATGATCAAAATCTGATATGAGCAGTAGGTAGCTCCAACAGCACCTAGAGCAAGGTATCTATAAAACTCAAAAGTAGGTGATCTATCGCTCGAAATATACAGATATCACACCAACTCCGCTTCAATCACACTTTCGATCGAATGAGGTGGTCTCCAAATCTTCACAACCTTCAACCCCGCCTCCTCAACAAGATGCGTCCACTCATTCTCCGTCCTCTCCTTACTTGACAAGCACGCCATCATTGTGATGTCCGACACCGTAACTCTCGCCAACGGCTTCACCCTGCTCACCAAACTCTCATGGATTAGCAGCCTCGAATACCCCTTCTCCATCGCCCCCACCACATTCCCCAGAATCTTCGCAACCAACTTATCCGTCCAGTCATGCAGAACATTATGCATGAAATACACACGCGAACCTCTCGCTGATTCCGGCTGAGGAGTGAAGAAATCGTAAGCTTGCACGGAGATAGCCTTATCTACCTTCACATCTTGCACCACGTCAGGGAGATCCTGAAGAACGAGACTCCCATCTGGAACATCCGGGTGACAAAGCCTGAACTTCTCCAGATCGTGGCCTTTGCTTCCTCCTACATCGACGACCAGCGGACGTCCCAACTTAGCATTTGCGATTCCAGCTTCCACTATCGTGCTAGTGGGGTACACCTCCGTCCACGGCGTAAGATTATACTTCGAATGGCACTGCATAGCACAATGGAAATCACTCGCAATCTCCGGACTCACAGCCAGATCCTGGAAGAAGTTATTCCCATTCGGTTTCTGGAATTGCCAGTTTCCATTGTTGAGATCGGTTGGGTTCTTGAAGCCTGTGGAGTGTAGGAAGTAGGGCAGGCTGGTGAACATGGCGGTGTTGACGCCGCGGTAGAACTCGCCGTAGACGTTCTGCAGGGCCGTGTCGCTGGCTAGGGCCGTGACCCATGGTGTTGGAGTGAAGGTGTCTGCTGCTGTTTCGACCACAAGGTTTTGCCCGGAGATTTGGCGCATAAGTCGCTCTATGATCAGATGACTTTGTCAGCGATTTATCTCAGGATGTGTATGGGTTTTGGATTCCTGCTGCATCTGGAGTTCTGAGCGGGTCTAGTAAGCAAGGTACTTACGTATCAGCACCTCATCAGCACCAGTAAGCTCAGCCAGCTCGGCACAGGTCTTACTGCCTCCCCCGCATGCAGCCCATTTGTCAAAAAGCCCAGCTTTGATCAGCGTCTTGATAGATGCGCTGGTCGCGGGATTGACCCAATTGTGCTCCCAGACGATGTCCCAGGGCGATTGCACCTTTCTGTATGTCTCAAAGAGCGCATCTCTCAGTCGGACTCGCTCCTCTTCATTGGCGAATGAGACCTCATTGATGCCCTCCAAAGTCGCTAATAGCTGGCTTGCAGTTGTCATTTTTGACCAAAGTCTGGAGGGAGTAGCTATGTTACAGAGCGAAGGATCATATGTTGCGAAACCCGAGGAAAGTATCAAGCTCTCAAGGTATGGAATTTCTCGGAATTCCGTGATGGCATGTGTCGAACTAGCTCGATTCCATTTGCCGCGTCACTGAGGGGTTGAATAGGAGATATGTACTATCTTCATCCAATCGTGCGAACTGCCAAATTCGTAGGTGCTCCGTCAAATAGTGGACCATAAATGCGCAATCCCACTATTTGTATGCATGAAGGAGGCGGGGAAGAGGCGCGGATTCTGTACCCCTGAGCCGGCGACCAGGAACCAAAAAACCGTCTGATCCCACGATTCAAGGCTCACGTCACGACTCATGAGAACTGAATTGCTTCGTCTGAAGTGAATAAAGTTTGAAAATTCTGTCTGGCATAGAGTTTAGCAATATACTCCAACCAGGGCAACTGCCGATTTGAATAGTCTAAATCCACAGCCATTCGTCTATTGTGATCACCAACATGTGAAATTTCTAGGTCTCATTGTCCACATCGGAAGTCTTTCAACCCCACACTAGGGTTCCGACGGGGCCTGTCAACAAGTGTTTTGGGATGCTGTTTGTGGACAATGCTGCAGATGATCAGCAGGCACCATCCCAGATTGTAGGAGAGAACCGGGGAAATTCCCTCACTTGACAGGGACTCGAACAACGATCGCTGCCCAAAAAGAGTCGTAAGCGAGGACAGAACCTAGAACGTGAAAACATCCCCGGCAGCGACCAGTCCGACGTGACGATTCTTTTCTGATCAAAGTTAGAACTTCAATCCTTCAGCGGACCGACCCTTCCCTTGTGCATTTTACGCCTCCTGTATTTTGTTTCTTAGTTTCCGTACTGTACTGTAGTAACAACGGCAATGCAGTTCTTTCTTTCAAAAGTATAACTACTTGCACAACCTCTCTTGAGTCATTCTATCTCACAAGACTCGACGGCCCACTCCAAACCAATGCGCCGTTAGGCTTTCATTACAGTCCAAACGACACAGCATTTGACTTCCCTGATTTGTATTCTTTTAAGCTTGTCGATATCTTTCAATATGTCGTTGTGGAAAGAAGATGATTATGGTGTTATAGCAGACCGAGCCTGCTGGGCACTCTTCGCCGTTACAACTTGTAAGTCATGACCAGTTTACCATATTGTGCTATACTCCCGAACCATTTTGTATATTACGCTACAGCAATAGTCAAATCACTAAAACCATACAGTCATCGTTTCCCTCCGTCTTATCTGCCGTGTCCATTTCGTCCGAAGCGTCGGCCTCGACGACTACATCGCGAGCGGCTGCGTTGTTATACTCCTCATAACCTGCATCCTGGTCACAATCGGATCTCACCACGGCCTAGGCAAACACACAGCAGATCTGGAGCCCGAACAAATAGTCCAAGCATTAAAATGGAATGTTATCATCTCCTCCATTCTAATCTGGAGCTTCTCCCTCCCTAAATTCGCCATTATCGCAACCCTCAAGCGAATCCTCGACTACGGAACCAAAACCACCATTGTCTTCTGGGGTCTAGCACTCTCGTCTCAGGCATGTATTCTAGCTACGTCGGTATGGTGGTTCGTGCAGTGTGAGCCGGTGGAGTATGGCTGGAATAGAAGTATTGATGGGACATGTGCACCGATCAGTGTGCTAGCCGACTTGGGGTACTTCACTTCCGCGTACTCGGCGTTTCTAGACATCTTCTTTGCGCTGTATCCAATCCCGTTGATTATGAGGCTGAACATGCCGCTGAAGTCAAGGATTGCGGTATCTATTGCGTTGGGGTTGAGTGCGTTGGCTTGCATTGTGTCGATTTATAAGTTGGCAATTTTTGGGCAGGTCTTTGAGATCCTGGCGGTGGATCCTACTTGTATGCCTTCTTTACTTGATTGTCAAGGACTTAGAAGGATAACTAACAAACAATCCAGATCCAGTGCCCTACCTCGACATTCTAGGCGTAGCCGAAGGTGCCATCCTCCTAATCTGCGCTTCCCTCCCAGCACTCGGCCCACTTTTCCGCCACGCCAGACAAACTCTCACCAGTAGAGGCAGCAACAGCATGACTGCTGGCCACCAGCGAGGCAGTCGGACCCATGAAAGCGATCGAAATGGGGGAAGTGGAAGTTGGGCTAAATTCAAAGGGCATAAGTTGGAGGACCCAGAAAGGGCTGCATCGGCTGGTACCTCTCGGAATGAGAGCGTGGATGATGTCCCGCTTGTTGATACCTCGAAGAGGAACTTTGTGAGCCGTGGTGGATAGAGGGATGTTGTCGTCTGAGAACTCTTATTAGAGAATGGATTAGGTATGGTGGCTGCTGGGAAAAGCTGATGAGGATTATGACATACCAACTACGATGAGTAAGTGGGGAAAAGTTTTGACAACATTGGGACTGTCATGAGGACAACACTGCTCAATTGCCGAGCCGGTCAAGGAAGGTATCCCTGGAAAATGATAGCGTATCAATGATGAACCACAAGGGAAATCGTACGTTGTTATTTGTATATGAGCGAGCTGTGTAAGAAAGGCCAGCATCACGACCTCCCTTTTCTGCAGCTCTTGATCTATGATTTGCTCAATAATATGTAAACCTTCCGGGTTCGGCGTAGAGCCCGGTGATGCTGATGCTCGATCACGAAGCTCTCTCCCCCCAGATCACCTTTCGAGCCTCTTCTATGTCACTTTAGCTCTTTCTGCGAATTAGGCTGCTTTACATTCTGTGCTCTATGGACTGATCTCTGGGTCTGAAGTCTTTCATATTGTTCGACGCATAACGCGATGTGAAGTCTAGGCCCAATATCACAACAAACTCTCCTTCCCAGGCACGCGGTCAAACGCCCTCTTCAGAAGTCTAGACCACAACCAAGACTTCCCAACTTATCTTCACTCTCTCTTCAAAATGTGTCGCCTCCTGTTCTGTTGCATCATTCCTTTAGGCTGAGGAATTTCCGATCTTCTTGCTCCCTGTCGCTGCTGTGCAATGGACGCTGTCATTGTTAACAGCGCCATTGCCCTTACGGCCGCTGCCTTCCTAATCATCCTCTTGCGCATATTTCTCCGCATTCTCAAACATGAGAGATTCCTTCCCGATGATTGGCTGATGATTGTTTCGATTGCATTCTATGTGGCGTTCACGGCAACCTTTCCAGCTGTGATACGTACATCCGTGACGAGTTATACCAGCTGGTGATGGAGTTGGAGGAATGCAAGAGTTAAGAGACTTGGAGATCTGGTGGGCTGATGGGCATACAGGTGTATAAAGGAACCAACACTACACAGACGGAGCTATACAAGTTGAATGCAGAGGCGGTTGCGAGAAGTACGGACAAGATGACCTCGTAGATGGTGGATATCTGCTGATCATGCAGTTACCCTCGCCTCGAAACTTGTGCTAGTCGGGCGCGTCTTCTACACGACATTTCTTTGGTGTTTGAAAGGCTGTATTGTAAGTAAAATATTTCTCCAAACACGGCTCCATCAATTCTGATAGGGTCGAATAGCTGATATGGAACACCCGTCATGCGATACGATCAGTCGAGCTCTTATTAGTGAGGATCGTGGGAGGTACCGTAACTACGACTTGGATTCTGTGTATGGCTACGTTTTTCTGGAGTGCCGTCCGATTGAGCTTTATTGGCAGGTTCTGCCGAGTGCTCCTGAATGTGCTGCAAGTGCCTTTTGCCAGTATTGGGGAAGTTGACTGATTGTCCACAGAAAGCAGTGCGTGTGATGTCGATTTTCCCATTCCGCCAAAGCTTATGTTGAGATCTAGGTTGTCGAGGTGATTGTGATGGACGGTAGGACTGAGATCTGCGAGACATGGTCCGAGGACTAACTTACTGCTATAGCTGAACATATCGACGAATGTGTTCATCATGGCCATCCAGATTCCCCTGCTTGTTCGATCACCGCTCTAATTCAAGTAAGAAGCCCTTCATACATGAGATCCGATACGGGGCCAGAGAGCTGATTAGTGGCAAGGAACAAAATCCAAGTGTCGGCACTCTTCGTCGGCGGCTTCTTCGTGTGGACTCCCAGCTCCCACCGTAACAAATGCTAAGGCAGGTATAGCTCATCCTCACTTCGATAATAAGGCTGCTCGTTGTTCTGGGAGGTTTAACAACACAAAATAAGTTGATCTGGGCTCAGGTGAGAACTTCAGCCCTGCGGACTCCTACAGGAGAGCTAATGCTACATGCCAGATTGAGTGCTTCCTTGCTGTCAGTACCTACTAACATTGGGGAGAGCCATACTTACATTATTCAGACCATCGTAGTCAATGATCCCGTGCTCCACGAATTATGGCGTCACGGCTGGGGACACCTCCGCTGGGGCAAATATGGAAAAGACCACTGCTCGCCAGAATACAATCTCGCAGTGCGGCCACCAACTCAAGCCACTGCACTAGAATACTCATCAAGACTACCCTCGCATGATGATTGCAGTGACTTGAAGCCTGGGAGTCCTCAAGAAAGAACAGAAAATGTCCCCGTAATAAGCAGCAGACCAGGTCAAGTCATTAGGAGCTCGGTACACTCGTCATACTCATTTAGAGTTGAAGTGTCGCAAATCAGACCCTACCAGTAGGTCCGTAGGATAAGCAACAGACTTCGCAGGAGTCTTGGAGCCCTTGAGATTGAAACTTCGGTGGTCCTCGTGCAGCATTCAAGAATCGGTATTCTAACACCAACTCCTGGTCCGGAAGGTGGCCCAACCGAGGATGACTTCTTTTCGACCCCTACTCATGGCAAAGATGGTACCACTCGTATCAGGACGGAGGTTTCGTGCGCCAATGTTGAGCTGAGCCGTGACAAGGTGCCAAAGAATGTTGTTGCGAAATTCTTCAGAGGAGATCAAGGGTGTGGATGAAGTGGTCTCGGGATCGAAATGCTCAAAGTCGGAAAGACCTTTGCATGTGTCGGTACGCTGTTTGACCCTTCAATGGCTGAGCAAGTCAATTGGTGGTGAAATTGGGAGGACAGAATGTGAGGTGGACTGGGACTAGGATCAGTATCAAAGCTGGCCAGAGGCGGGAGAAATAGATTAGCAATGAAAAATGAACAAACTTTACATCGCAAATCACCATCAATGATCACTCTCTCCACCACATCTTTCACATGCTGTTACGAAGAGTCAAGAAATAGCCGAAACGTCAATGCGAAGGAACAACACGAGAACGAAGAAGAGAACCCAAAATTGTATTATGCAAATGCTCTAGCGTAATACAATTTCCTAACAATCACCATCGAACAATCTACTTGCGCCTCGCTAATGCATACACCAATGCTAGTAGTCTTATCAAAATGTCTAATGCTGAGGTGACCAATATGCCCTGTATGCAAGACGCCCAAACTCTCGCGTTAAGTAAACAAAGGTAAGCGAGAAAAACAAACACAAAACAGGAACAGATGCAAGCGCGTAGAATGCGTGAACGAATACCAATGTTCATCCATCGGGCAGAGCTCACCCGAGAATGCTACGCAAGAACACGACATTTAGTCAAGTAGGCTTTGACTTGGGTTTGGATTCTGGATCTGAGGTCGAGTCTGGTACTCGATTTGTGGCGGGGCAGCTGCGATTTGAGTTGGAGTGGAGGAGGTTTGCAGGTAAGCAGCGCAGCGGGTCATCATCTTGGGAAAATTGTTTGCTGCTAGCATCTCACTGTCGCATTCGTTAGATTAAGTCATCGCCACCGTTGAAGAGCAAAACGCAACGGAGGAAAAAGGGAAAGGGGTTTTGATACGTACGTGTAAAAGCTATGCTCCGCATTATGCTCCTTGACGATATTATGCGCCAGCTCGTGAGCGATCACAATCCACCAATACGCAGCAGCCTCAGTCTTCCCCTCTCCACTGCCACCCGCCATCTTCGCCACATGCAGCTGGGAGTAGAATCTGAAATTGCAGAAGATAGCACCGCCGGAGTTGAATGCTATCGTGCCGCCACTCTCGTCGTAGAAGACGTGCATGGCGCGACGTGGGAGAGCATAAACGTCGCAGACATCTTGTAAGAGCAGAGAGAATGTGTTGAGCGCGGAGACGTTCTGCGTGAGGAAGGTGGTGGGGTCCATGGAGAGGGTTTTGGACACGAAGATGCGCGTGCCGTTTGAGGCGTCGGCGAGGTAAGTGATATTTTGCGAGGGGGTGGAGTCGCAGTATGTGGCTTGCTCTTTGACTGTTTGTGTTCGAGGTGGGGAGAAGAGCGTTGAAGAGTCGTAGGCGCGGGAAGATTGGATGGCGTTGTGGAGGTTTTGCTGGACGGCTGCTGGGGAAGAGACTTTCTCGGTCCCGCCTTTGTTGGCTTCATCGTAGGTGGGTGGGTTGTCTTTCTGCGTGGAGCTGCCTTGAGAACCCGTGCCACCACCGAGGAAGTTCTGGAGTTGTTCTTGTACTTCGCTGCTTCCACTGCTGGAGGAGTTGATGCCTAGTCGTTTAGTGAAGCTCGTGAATATGTTGGCGCGAGGCTTTCTCAGATTCTGCTGTGGCGAGTTCTCCGGTGAGTCGGAGCCGAATCCACCAGGCATGGGCATGCTTTCTTCTCTAGCAGCTGCAGCTGGCACCATTTGTCCTTGCTGTCTCCATTGCTCTTCTTGCTCTTGGATTTGCTGCTGCTCGATAGCCATCTGCTTCTTACGCTCCTCTTCTGCCATTCTCTGCTCTGCGGCCTTGGCTCGTAAGATACGCTCCACGTTGTATCCACGAGCTCGCAGTTGATACAGACTCAGATTGAGAAATTGCTCGAATGTCAAATAGTCTCTTTGGCTTGGTCGATCGAGAAGCAGACGACTGACAGCTTGGCTAATTTGGTAGGAATCCAATTCTCCAGCAGTGACGAACAATGTCCATCCAGTCTTCTTTTCGTTTTCAAGAGCAGCTGATCTCTTCTCGTTGTGCGAAAGACTGTGACCACGAAGAGACCGTCGGAGGTTGATGGCAGTCACCACCTTTACTGTGAGATTCTTTTCTAGCCATCTGCCATCGTGCTTAATGTTCTCACGTCTAATCTCATGCAAGAATAGCTTAGCTCTCTCAAGCACGTGGAGACGAAGTTTTGTCGCAGGTTCCTGCTTTGCAGCTTCTGCGCCCAGACGAAGGTCTTCCTGAATGAGACTTCGAAGCGTCAGTGCGCCGAGAGCGATATAGAAGTCTTCCAATTTCTCTTCTTCAGGAGCACAGATTAAGGATCCCTTGAACAGACGATAGCCGACGTACTCATCATTCTTTATCGGTTAGTGGTCATTACTACAAATGGTAGGAGTTCTTCAATACTCACGACGACAATGTTGCTGGCCACCTCCAACTGCCACTGCTTGATAGGAGCATCCTCCATTTCCTCGTCTTCAAAGTCGTCGCCGCTCATCGAATCACCTTGCCGAGAGTTTCGGTTCTCCTTGCTTGCAGCAATGACCTTCGTACCGAGAAGAAATTTGGAGCGCTTCATCTGCTTGAAGAGTTCTTTATCTCGCTTCAGCTGTGGAAGCTCATCCGCCAACTTCCTCAATACATCAAGATACTTGTCATATCCTTGCAAGATTCCAAGCAAACGAGCCGGTTCGCGGCATGCCAAAGTAGCCAATTCGATAGTTGTAGGCTCATTTTTCGAGCCACACTTTAGCAGGAACGCATTTCCTTCCATGCCAAAATCCACAAAGTCGAAAATCTCATTATATGCCGAGGAGCTTCCCAAATAGCAGTGCTTCGGAGTGAGATGTCGTACTTGTGGTTGAGATGCCGAAGGTTTGCCGTGATATTTGTTGGCCTCTTGCTTCGATGATGAGACTGGGACAATGTGAGATTCACCGAGGACAACAACTGCTTGCTGAGAGATCTCTCCGAGACGACTGGAGAAATATCCAAATAAGGCGGTGGCTGCTTGCTTGTTCTCAGGTGGTTCAGCAACGAGCTTTTGCATGCATTCAGATATCGGTGGATCCATTGCGACTCCAAATTTCTGATCAGCAGGTTAGAAAAGAGTATGATTGGAGTAAACTGGGCCTTACATTCGCATGGATGCTCAATTCCTTCTTCAATATACTGAAACCCAGGACCGAACACCTCTCGTTTGTAAAGCACTGAGAGGGAGAGACCAGGCGATCAGTGCCCTGTATTGGCAAGAAAGCTTTATTCGACTGGTGGAGATCGAAAGCTGCATAGCCATTGATGTGGTGGTTCGAAATGAAGTAGTACATCGACCTCTTTCTCAGATTATCATCTGCCGAAGCCATCATGTCAAGCAGCTCAGGAACAGAGGGATGTGTTCTGAGCCCGAGAAGAGCCAGGAATCGCCCTTCCACACTACTTGTTCGATAGCTCCCAGGTGGACCTGGCCATTGAATAATAGGTAAAGCGAGTTCTCGTAGCGAGTCTTTGGGCTCAAAGAGTTCCGACACTCGGTATAATCTTGCGGTACCCTGAGTTGGCTCGAGACCCTTAGGACCTGCTTCGGCGGGACAGATTTGGGAGTTTCTTAATCTCTGAATATCTTCTTTAGGGATATCATCTCTGACAGATGCGAGATATTTGATGACTTCCATATGACGATAATTCACAGCCTTCTCGCCAGGTGCCGTTGTAGGAGCCGGGGCCAATAGACGTGCGAAAATCGTCTCCAGGTCGACCGTCTTTCTGACACCGATTGCAGCAAAAAACTTTTCTTTCACTCCTGGACATGATGTAACAGTCGGGAGGTCGTCGAACAGTTTGACACTCGCGAAGAAAGATTCTCCCGGCTTCTTCATACCAGCCTTGGTAGGAATGATCGTAAGCGGCTGGAGGAGTGATGTGACTGTGCCCTTGGAGCCCTGACTCAAACCGTCCCAAGCTTTCGACAACACCTGCAAGACGCTGGCTGCGAATGATACTGACGACGTTAAGTTTTGATTTGTCGGTCTATGGGCATTCGTCTCAATGAGGTATCTGAGCCAAGGAACAATCTCGAGTGGCTCCCAGCCCAGAGCCTGCAGCTCGTTAACAGGCGTAGTCCGCGTAAACATGAAAGGAATCGTGGTTGGTGGAATGGGAAACTCAGCCGGGATCTTGCTGACGCTCAAGTAGCTGGTAATAGTCCCAAGAGCGATCACATCACCGGAGCCCTCGGAAGTTCCTGTCATCGCAACAGCGACGTCCATCAAAGAGTGGACTGTTGCTAAATCCATTTCTCCAGTAATAGCTTTCTTCCCAGCCCATCCGATGAACTGCACTAACTGCTCTCTGCTGAGCGCCTTGGCTTCCAACTCTTGCTTGACATCGCTGAACGTGATCTCGGTGATGAGACCAAAGTCCTTGAGCTTGTTCACAAAGCTGCCTTCTGCAATTATAGCGGGTACGACTGGAATGCCCTCCACGAAGCCGCTGAGATCCTCCGTGGCCAACCGCACCTTGGTGGTTGGTAAAATGCCCCGAGTACTGTAGATTTCAATAGAGGGCTTCTTGTAAGCTGTCCAGAAAGCTTCCTCGATAATCTGCGAGACCTGAGAACTTGGCGTTGATTCTCCAAATGTAAATGTCTTTAACGTATGCAAGGCTTCTGGCATAAATTGGATGATCTCAGTCTTAGTGACTTTGCTGCCATGACCGTTGAGCTCCGCAGCACGCTTGACCCGGGCAGAAAGATCAGACATCTCGCTTGTGAAGGCAAGTCTAGCCATGATACCGGCAACGCGAAGCATTTCCAGATTCCAGGTTCTGACCCATCTTGCGTTCAGATCTATTGATTCACGTTCGACTGTAGGGATAACGGATGGCGCCGACAGGTGCATACCAGCGCCGGTCGTTTGGTGAGTTGGGAAACCGATGAAGATACGCCCACCAGGCTTTTTCCCAGGCAAGACGGAGGAGAAGATATCCACACCCTTCGCTACCAGATTCTCCTTGGATGAAGCTGCTGCCTCGTCGTAGGAAGATGTGAGAATGGCAAGTTTAGTGGTCTTTGGAGGTGGCTTCTTGGTAGCACGTTCAAGCTCTGATGCGAAACTTGATGTTACTGAGGTCTTCACCACAGCTGTAGTGACTCGTAAGAAGACATTCGCAACAGTGACTGCGGTCAGGTCCTCGAGGACAACTTCCTGGAGAGCCTTTTCTTCCTTCATAGCTTTCGTCTTGAGCTGAGAATGACTCGTACTAGCTGTGAGTCTCGAGAAGAAGGACCGTAGCGAGGGCACATCGGAAGAACTGGTTCCGTACGAGCTCTCGTAGCTAGGCTTTGATATTGATGTCGGGATGGCAGGTTTCCAGCCGACAACGTTCATGAAAGTGGCATCCATCTGAACACTCTCACGATCCATACTTTGAACTTTCATCAATCCATCTTTTGTTTTGGTTTCGACATCTCGGGCAATGGGTACCTCGATACTTGGCGCGGACTTCTTTTCCAGGCTTATAATCTTCCAATCATCCACCTGTAGCTCGATCTTCTGTAGTGCAACAAACGTCAGACTAGTAGCCAGAAACTGGCATATCGATAGTAGATTTGGCATAGGCGTGGTAGTATTCCGGTAGTCGAGTACGAAGCTGGTGTTTGGATTGCTCTCTTCGGGTGGCAACAGCAGTCTCTTCGTGAATAACGAGTTGGCTTTCCAGTAAAATGCCATAGCCTCCTTCCCAGAGCTTACAAAGGGCTCTTCGCAGTCTGCAAAAACACTGTAGAATCCCACTCCAAAAGCCCCAATCTTTGTCTCATCTGGATTCCCCTCTGCTATCCGCTTCAGTCTTGACCAGTCGTTGACTCCGAATGGCTGTCCATTGTTTGTAACCAGCAGCCGCCGTAGTGTATGATGTAGAAGAACATGTTTCAGTACTTCTGACTGGTTTGTAGTATTTGAAAGAGGGACTGTAGGGGACGGGAGGGTCTCGAACTTGATGGTAACAGTCGTGGCTTGGGCATCCGCCGCATTCTGGATTAATTCTCGAAGTGTGGTCCATTCTCCAGAATATCGAGCGAGGACCTTGTCTATCAAGGCTCGAGTATTGACTGTGACAGCCTCTTCATCGTCTCCGTCCTTCAGAGCAGCCGCTCTGAGTTTCGTGAAGTCCATCTTCGAGGTGACGCAATGGTGCTCAACTCCTGCTGTGGGCTATGATACTTCGCAGATGTTTTCGAGTACACCAGGTATTATTATCGCATCTCGGAATAGTGGAAAGGGGCGCGCAGAGTATATCTGCAGCTTCTTGGTGGAGTTGAGGGGTGTTGAAGGGCACAACGTCAGTACTTAGCCTCGAGGCTGAGGAAGGCTGCGAGGTAAGACACAGCTCGATGGTCCGGGAAGTGCCTAGGCGATACGCGGACTTTAGACTAGAGAGTCACGGGGATAACTTCTGTACCAGCAGAAGGTGGTAGAAGCAATTCACTATGACGAGTTGAGAAGGCAGATGTTGGGTTGCGTAATGTTTAGTTGTCTGGCAGGAGGTGGCGCGTCTCGAAGTCTAGAAACATTATTGATACGCGAAAGTCACAAAACAATGTTGGACAACCACAACCCTGGGATCCTTTAAGAGCAAAAAATTGCCACGAAATGCAACCTTCTAAATTTCATCTGGCAAGACAACAATATCATCTGTCATTTAAAACGCCCAAACACCTCGCTAAAATCAAGTCCAGCTCAGAGTACCCTTAACGTCTTTCACGGTCTTCACCCCTGCCTCCTCTGTAGTCTCGAGTATCTGGGGATCGACTTCTCCGAGGTCTCTCTGGTGATCGGCTCCTTCTGGGCCTTTCACGCCCTCTTCGCTCCTCCCGCTCATTTCTGCCCCTTCCTCTATCCGGACTCCTGCTTCGATGTCTCCGATCCTTCCTCTCAACACTGCGATCTCTGGGCTGCCTCTCCTCCCGTTCCTCACGAGGTCGACGTGCTCTGTGTCTTTCCCCGCTCCTGGACCTATGCCTCCGTCTCTCGCCACTTCTTGATCGATGGCGATGACGTCTATGTCTCCTCTCGCGACTACGACTTCTTTCCTGTCTCTTTCTGCCTTCGCTATCTCTGCCTTCCCTTCCGGTTCTGTCCCTAGGCTTATTGACCAGTCCGCCATCTTCTACTGGTCTCATGTCTCCCTCCATTCGATCACCACCTTCAACCTTCCCTACGAAACCACCAAATCCCTTGCCCTTGCCCATATCTTCCACTTCATCCTCCTCTCCCACGCCCGCCTCCTTCACCGCCCGATTGACTTCACTAACACTAATCGCATTACTGCCCGTAACATTCCTGTCTGCGACAGGTAAACCCAACGCCCTCGCTAGTGCATCCTCCTCAGCCTCCTTGATCCTCTTGATTTCCTCCCGTCTCTCTCTAGCTTTCTTCTCTTCGGCTGTTTCCCCATTGTCGCCTTTTGCGTCGTCGGCTTTCGCATACCAGCTGAGATCTTTGCCTTTCTGCCATCGTCCAACTGGTGCCATGAGGGAGTGGCCAAGGTAATTTTCGCGGTGCTGGGAGGTTTGGACATCGTCCCAGGAGAAATTGACTCCACCCCGCGATCCTTGCTTTCGGATTGAGGAGAGGAGATCCATATTGCTGGAAGGGATGTCGGTTAATTGGAATGGTACTGTAAGGTGAGCGGGTCTGCCAGAGATTGAAGATCGTGACAGTTTGTAGAAGACGTAAGGCTGGGTGCTTTGCCCCAGAGTTCGGGAAAATCGATAAGGCTGCTCGCAGTCACGTGCCTTTAAGCTCACCCGCAAGGGTTCTTGCTTTTAGCTCGGACCTTATTTCTGAGCCTCGTCTCCAGCTCCTCGCTTTTGTGATGTCAACTGCTCTGTGGTGAATGTTGAATGTTCTCTTGCTTGAAACAATAGCAAGAGGATTCTGCAGCTGCACTTCTGTTCCTATTGTCGCCAGTTGTTGAATTGGCCGCATTATCCTCTCGTCAATGACATAACCAGAATTACCTATCTCCTCCCGTTCTCCTCCTTTACCATGGCTTCTCAGGAAATCCCCCTCGACGAAATCCAGTGGAAATCACCACCTCTTGTACAACAAATGCAGGGTGTTCACGAGAATTCGGTCCTCCACTACTTCGCCAGTTCCCCCTTCTTTGACCAGACCTCCAACAATGCCGTTCTTACCAGTCAAGCCATGTTTAATCAAAACATGCTCGAAGTTATACAGACGCGTGCTGCGTTCGAGGGCCGGTTGAAGACAATGTCAGGATTGGAGTTTGTCATTGCGGAGCAGCCTGCAGAAATGGCGCCAGGAACAGGAACGGGAGTGTGGGTTATTCGAAAGCAGACGCGGAGGAAGAGAGACAGAGATGAGGACGAGATCACCATCCACTCGACCTACTTTGTCGTCGGCGATAACATATATATGGCGCCCACAGTGGCAGATGTACTGGGGAATCGCACGGTAGGTTGGAATCCAACGCATCGTCGATGTCTCACTCACACTAAGCAGATGTCCATTATTTCCTCACTTAACAAATTCATTACAAAAGCCGCGGCACTCCCCGAATTCAGTCCAGCACTAGGTCATGTCTATGCGCAACCAGCCAGCGGTAACCAACCCAAGAACGGCGAATCGCAATTAAGCCAAGGCAGCAAGGAGAATACCCCTCTTCCGGAGTCATTACAAAATCCCAAGAAGCCAAATCCTTCAGCCTTGACAAGCGGTGCCGATTACCTTGACAATCGACTGCTCGAGGAAACTATCCAAATAAGTCTCAAGTACGGCGATGAGTATATGGACGAGATACCGATCACTGGAGCACCTGGAGAATTCCATCTGTCTTCCACCGGCAGGAAGGACAAGGATAAGCTCATGGTGCCAGCAATTACCAAAGGACCTACGTCAGTACCTAGTAAACCTCCCACGTCAGCTCCACCGCCTTTGAAGACGGACGTTGCACCGGAGAGGAAGAACAGCAAAGCGGAGAAGAGTCCGAAAACACCTGGAATGCCGAAGCCGAAGCGGAGAAAGAGCAAAGGGTTGGGTCTTGGTTCTGGAGGAATGAGTCCAACGACTTGAATTCTGGCACATTTTGTCATAGAGGCGTTACGGTACGGATGGAATATACCCTTGAATTTTACAGGACAGCAAACATACAATGCCTTTTTGGGAAGCGCATACTCTACTGCATCGTGGATGAGCTGGAACTGATAAGGAGGTCTGCTTCGTGGTAGTCCGCGAAGTTTCGCTTGCCTCCGCGTTCTCGACCCGCTTGGTTGGCGACTTAGCATTCAAAATGAATGCACGGCAATCACTGCTCCAAGAGCAACTGCGTATGTCTCCCTTTCTTTCTAATTCTACTTTCAAGATATTTTGTCGCTCCTCAATCCAAATCCTTCACGTTCGCCAAGCAAAACTGGCATCCATCACGCCACGAGCAAGCTGTTTAATCCGAAATTCTCAAATCTGGTACTTCGTTGAAGTTTACCATACAAAGCTGTATCAAAAAACATTTCCAAACGTCTCTTGCAAAATTGCACCTTCTTTCAGCTTAGGTCGCAGACCTAGCATTTCCAATCCTCAATTATAGCATACAAAACTCCCCGCTAAATGCAGCATTTCAACGCCATCCTACCCCATGTTCAAACCAGTTTATGCTTTGCTCCTATTTTCCTTCCTTTGATCGCCTAGCTCTGAATTTAGAGCCTATGTCGTGGTGGGTATCATGTCACATTATTATGCTCCTTTCCTCTCCTTTCCCCTTGTTCCCGTCCAAGCATCTGTTTCTCTGTTTTCACCACACAGCCATCACCACCCCGCCAGCAAGCACTCCCAAACCATTAAACCAAACACCCGTCGGCGCCGCCCCCGCCGAACTCGTACTCGTCCTCGCTGCACTCGTCTGCGTACTCAAACTCGTCCGCAACGAACTCGTGATACTCCTCGAACTCGAACTCGAGCTCGAATTCAACCCCAACGTCCGAACCGGCACCGTAGTCGCCCCACTAACAACCACCATTGTCGTCCCTCCAACAACCGTCGTACTCCCCTCTATGGGAAACCTCGTATCAACAGGGACAGTCGTCGGGCCCAGAATCACTAAATTCTCCATCCCAGATATCACCGTCGTGCCTGGAACTACAGGTCTATCTTGCAGAGTCGTCGAAGCTGGGATTACGATAAATGGCGTGCCATTTAGCGTTGTTGTAGAGCCTTGGAGATCGGGTGGTGCGAGGGAGAGAGGGATGGAGGTTGGGCCGGGGATGAGGAGGAAGGGCGTGTTGTTTATAGTTGTTGTGGAAAACACTCCATTCCCTGATCCCGATCCTGAGTTTGCATTGCCAGGAAGAGCTGGCACGTTCGTCGGGCCGGGTATAACCAGAAACGGCGTCCCGTTTATCGTTGTCGTTTCCCCAGTGAGTCCAGCTGGTGCGTTGGTAAGCGGTATCGTAGTCGGGCCTGGGATGACGAGGAGTGTTGAACCGTCTATCACAGTCGTAGGAAACGTTGCCTGTTCCGATCCGCCAGCTGGAGCTGGAGCAGGTATATTCGTCGGGCCAGGCACAATCAAAAACGGCACACCACCAATCGTGGACGTCACGCCTGTCAATCCAGCTGGTGCGTTCGCAAGCGGTATTGACGTCGGCCCCGGTATCACCAGCACAGTCGAACCATCTATCACGCTTGTCGGGAATATATTCCCTCCGCCGCCGCCGCCGCCTGGCGCTTGCTGAATTGTTGTTGCGGCTGGGATGACTAGGAACGGAGTATTGTCGATATTTATCACACTACCAATTGCGCCGGGTGGTGCGTTAGCGGCTGGTATTGTGGTTGCGGCGGGGATTATGATGGGCTGGGGCGCGGGTTGTGCTTGTTGCTGCTGTCCTTGTCCGGCTGGTGCTTGTCCTTGTCCTTGAGCGATGGTCGTTGGACCGGGGATTATGATCACGGGTGTTCCTCCTATGTTTGCGGAGGAGCCTACTGCTCCTGGTGGTGCTTGAGCAATGGGGATTGTTGTTGCTGCAGGTATGACTACGGGAGCAGCGGGTCCGGGATTTGGGTTTGGCTGAGGAGGGTTTTGAACGGGAATCACGGGAGGTGGTGGGTTGCCGAATATAGAGTTTATTATTGCGCCGATGGAATTTTCTCGGTCGGTTGGTGGTGGGACTGGTGCTGGGGAGGGGGGCGGTTGAGGGACAGTGAAGGGTTGGATGGGATCGTTGACGTTCGGATTGGGAGGATTCGGTGGGTTTGGGTTGGGATTTGGGTTTGGATTTGGAACAACCTGCCCAGGACCAGTGGGTTGTGGTGGATTTGGATTGGGCTGCGTGACAGGAGGATTCGTCACCGGTATTGGGACTGGAACCGGGTCATTCTTCTGCTCTGGCACTGTCTTAGGCGGTTCAATTGGCTCTGGCGTAGGAATAATCGGCTTCCCAACATAGCTTGTTACCGAAACCGTCAAATCCGACGCCACCTGCTGCACAGTCGACGAGAATTGCGCAAGTTCCGTACAAGTCGGTGCTTGGATAATGGATGGACCGCCTGGTAGACAAGACCATAGCTCTGGATTCTGGTTCTCGATTAGATAATCGAGCACGACTTGAGGGACGTAACCGTAGGCTTCTTTGTCAGGTCCTTGCGGGCAGAAATCCGGCGAGCCATCTGCTCCTTCTGCTCCTCGCTCAGGCTGGTAGATGAACGGTGTTTGGAGAGCTATCATCGTGCCAGTAGGTAGATTTCTGTTGTTGGCTGGCTGGCTGGCTGCATCGAGATAGACTGTCTCATATTCAATGACCGAACCGGTGGACGTTACCACGGAAGTCCCTTCAGTAGGTGAGGTGTAGGTAATTGTTTCGATTTTTGTGTAGAAAGATGTGCTAGTCGGAACCAAAGTTGAACTGGCGATATCCCAACCTCCGAAGTAGGCTTCAGCGTTGGAGTTTATCCCGCTAAAGATGCTGTCCTTGTATTGACCTTTTGATGTTTGGGCACATTGGACATTCCCTTGTCTGTCTGTCACTGCATCTACGGTTATCACTTTAACTGTGTTGTAGACATAGAACGCTGCTGGTGATTTCCTACGGACAGTTTCGTCAGGCAAGTTCTCAATGTTGAAGGGGCAACGCGGCTGGGGAACCTACACAGCAACTCCAGCAGTCTCAGTGGCAATACCCTCCAACATCTGCGTTACTTCCATTGGACCAGGTGCCGAATTGAGAAATCCAGAGATGGGATTTCTCCCAACCTGGAATGTATAAGTGAACGAAGCGTTCGTTGGGAGAACCAAGATCTCTTCGCGAGATGTGGTTATGTTAGGTAGATTGGTGTAGTAGGTGATGAACGATGTCACGTTGACTTCTTGAACAGTCGTACTGAAGCTCGTTTGGGCCCACCATTGCTCGCTGACGGTGTCCTGGACCACGAAGCAGCATTTTCCGGTTATGCTTGCCAGGGAGGTCGTGCTGTTGGCGACGGTGGTACTATTTAATGATGGGCTCCCGGTCGAGGATGGGGAGGATGCTGTCGTGATTGTGTTATTTGAGCTGGGTTGGAGCTGTATGCCTACGATCTCTCTTGAAGTCGAGGAGGTAGTTGCAACGGAAGATGAAAAGGGCGCCGATGTCGACGTCAAGCTACTGAGCGAGGACGATAGGGAGGAGGACGATGAGGAGCTGAAAGAGGACGTCGACGAGATCATCGAAGAGTTCGTAACTAACTCCACATTTAGTACATGTTCTGTTAATTTATAATAGGGAGCAATTTTACAGCGAGGGGTTTCTTGTCCTTGAATGCTGGAAGTGAATGTGAGCACCAACAGGAAAATGCTTCGAGAAAACATTTTGAGCAATATGAAAAGGTCGTAATGACAGTGAACCGAGGCCAGACAAAGAAAATTGTGTATATTTTCAGGAAGATGGAGTCAAAATCTGCAAAAGACAGCAGGTCCCAGAACAATAATAATACCAAACCACGATCCAGAATCTGCACAGCCCAGCCGGCACTTCCACCCAGCCATTGCCAGCCATCAGGCAGAGTATTTCCACTGTGTCACCTGTAGTTGTGCAGGTCCCGGACAACGCCAGAAGCCTCTCAGCCCGAAAGCCTGCTGAATGATGTTTTGATTGGCCTCGTTTCCCTCGCTAAACATCCCCTGAGATCATCCTCCTTATTGGACCGAACCATGCTTAAATCGACGCCCGCCAAGCGAATTCTTTGAGGCTGGCCTGCACTTCGCCTCAGCCACCGCTCTAAAATTACTCTCCACCATCCAATACTTCGTCCCCAATCAAGACTTCCACGCAAAAGCCTATGTTTCACACAGAAGCTCGTTTGAGTTCCCAATCAATTCCCGGTATTGGGCATCTCAGTGACCTGCCGGTGCCACGAGATCGGAGAGGATACCGGAAGCCTGAGGTTTGGCACAGGGCTGAAGGCCCGAAGACAGGGGCTGTATGCAAGCTGTCGGCCTCCTGCCGTCAGGATTCATGGGCGCTGGCCCAGCTGAATGGCAAGATTTACACATGTATTTGCCTTTGTTAGTTGCGTAAGACCCTTTCCACAACAGGCCTCCACATGTGTTCCTGTGCACCACGCACGCCTCTACGGCCGGGAGGAGGAAGTGACATCTCCTGATCTCACGATTCTCACCACACGCTCAAGCAGTAAGTCTTTCTCAGCCTTGCTATCTCCTCGGGATTTTCCCATTGGGCAGAGACCCTGCACCGCCGAATGTGTATCTACGTCTCGTTCTTCGAATCTCTCCAGCCTTCTGCCTTCCCACACTTCCAAGTTGTGTCTTTTGAAACAGCCTCGATGTCGGATAGCTGGTCTTGACAATGCTATTGGCACTGCATGATGTAGTCTTGCACTTTGCTTTTACATTGCTGTTTCTGGGTTTCGCATTGCCAGTCTGTGAAGGAAAATTCTTCGGAGGGCAACTCGGCTCGAGGGCGAATCCTCCGGCGCCAATTTCAGTTCTGCCTTCTCAAGAATGGTAAAACTCCCGCTAAAGACGAGGCAAAACGTTTCACTGATATCATTAGGGAAGGAAATGATGGTCCATGGTCAACATTTACACTTCAAATTGGAACCCCGCCTCAAAATGTCAAAGTTCTTATCTCCACTGCTTCGACACAAACATGGGCGGTGGCAACAGAAGGATGTGGAGCTGGAGATATAACAGATTGTCCGGAACTACGCGGGGGCCAATATAACTACACAGCATCATCAACTTGGATTTCGAATCTTGCCAATGCTTCCAACAATATATACGAATTGGGACTGGTATCCAGCCTGGGACTGATAGGAAATGGCCGATACGGGTTCGATGACATCACATTGGGGTTCCAAGGAAGTGGAGGACCGACCTTGAAGAACCAAACTATCGCTGGGATCGCTGCAAAAGAATTTTTCATGGGTCTGTTTGGGTTGACGGCCAGACCGAGTAATTTTACGAATTATGATAATCCTATTCCGAGCTACATGGAAAATTTGAGGAATCAATCCATGATACCAAGTCTATCCTGGGGATACACCGCAGGTAATCAGTATAGTACGTAATCGACGATTGACTTAATCAAAGATCAGTATGCTGATGATGATGCCAGGATTGAACGATGTCCTCGGAAGCCTGACTCTAGGCGGCTACGACAGTTCCAGATTTACACCTAATAACCTCACATTCGACTTCCCAACAAACGATGACGCGGATCTGACAGTCAGGCTTGAAGCCATAAGCACAAGCTCCAGCATCTCCCTCCTTCCGTCCCCAATAAATACAGTCCTCGACTCCACAGTCTCGCACATCTGGCTTCCCACCAGCGCCTGCACCCTCTTCGAGAACGCATTCGGCCTAACCTGGAACGAAACCGCCCAACTTTACTTCGTTTCCGAAACCCAACACACCCTTCTCCAAGCTCAAAACCCTAGCGTGACATTCACCCTCCGCCGTCCAGACACCGTTGCCTCCGCCACCGAACGAATAAACATCACGCTTCCATACGGCGCCTTCGATTTGACAGCTTCCTGGCCTCTAGTGGAAAGCGAAACCCGCTACTTCCCACTCAAACGCGCAAACGACTCTTCGCAATACATTCTCGGCCGAGCATTCTTCCAAGAAGCGTACGTGGTAGCCGATTACGAACGGAAGAACTTCTCCGTCTCGCAGTGTAAATGGGATTCCTCGCCCCAAAACATTGTCACGATTTTTCCGCCTTCAGATAGCACCGACAACCCTGAAACCAAGCCATCAGGACTTCCGGTTGGAGCTATCGCTGGTATCGCAGCTGGTGGGGGAGTTTTGCTCATTGTTCTTGCAGTGGTGTTGTATTTCTGCTCGTGGAAGCCGAGACGGCGGAAACGGAAGACAGCAGAATTGGCGGCGAATGAGGTTGCGGTTCAGAATCAGCAGCCACAGGAATATATCAAGCCCGAGCTAGATGCCAATGAAGTGAGCCTGAATCAGAAGCCAGGAATCCAGATTCATGAGACGGAGGGAAGTGGAGTGTTCGCACCAGTCGAGATAGGAGATAATCCAGACATTGTACACGAGATGCCCGCGAGGGAGGAAGTAGCATCTGAAATGACTGGCAACGGTCAGAGAGGCGATGAAGTTGAAGATGGAAGGTACTTATATGGAGGGAGGGGGTTCAGACGGGGCGATAGAACACCAGGATCGGCGACTGCAAGCAGACAGTCGAGTATCAGCTCTGGATGGGGATCGCCACAAAGTATGCACAACGAAATGGCGAGAGGGAGGGGCCGAGGAAGTTTCAATGAGGCAAGTCCTAGGACAGACACCTTATCGAGTGTAAGCTCAGGATGGGGTTCGACAAATCGGACGGGTGGGACTGATAATGTGAGTCCAGCGAGTCCGGGCCAGGCGAGAAGGGAGCAGAGGGGGAGTGGATTGCGATATCAGTAGAGGAGGTGGAAAATTCTTGTTGTTTTTTGTCTCTGTTTTGTATATACCAGCGCATATGTTATTGTAATTCATGATCATACAATATGCATTTAGGAGGTAACCAGCCTCGCTGCCCCATCCCTGGTCAGTAATGATTTCTGTTTGGCGCAGATCACCTCGGAGGTAAGCTACCATTTTCTCATCAAAAAATGCTTCATTCTTATGGTAATGTGGCAAATCCAATGCAATACATCATGTCTCAATCCTGCGCGTAATATCTATGCGCTTTCGTCCGTCTCCCTTTTCGCAGCATGTTCACTGACTTTTACCCATCTCGCGAAGTCACCAGCCTCTGGAACCAACAAAACAACCAACAAAATATCAACATCACACACGTCATATCTGCAAATAGATCATGTAGAACCAACACCTCGACTTGAAAACCGCGAGTCAATTACTTTCGTACTCGATTATGTTGATGCCGGGAAATTGAAATAGACACTACGATGAAGGGCGTATTCCGCGCTCTCGCCAGATTCTCGACATGGATTGTCTCTCTCGATGATTCCGGCCCCAGTGGACTGAAAAAAGATGGTGATGTGACGACATCAATTCCAGCTATAATTCCTGGAGATTCGAACCTCGAATTCTGCCCTGAGTCCCGAGATACAGATTTGTTCTCTGTGGAAAGAATATCGGTCTATCCCACCCCTCCATTACTGTACCCAGCCCCGTTTTCTTCCACGGATTGTCAGTAGTATCAGGGCTCATACTAGCTTCTCTAGGGACGAGTACATCGACATCTATCTCTACGGTATTGTCCATCCTCCAATCCCTACTCCCCAATTAACCTTCCCACCCAAGGTACTGACACCAGCAGGCACATTCCTCCAAAACATAACCCTCAATGCAACCTGGGAAGGACAGTGGACGATCCCTACGTAGACGACGGCGAGGAAGGAGAAGCAGGCATCCTTCAATTTTGTGACGCCATGGAGTGGATCGAGCAACCTGACAAGAACCATCGTCCTCGCTGCCCACCGGAAAAAGGATTTCGCGATGGTGAGTGTGCATACATGGGTGCCGTGGTTTATGGGAGAGGTAGGATCTTTCCTGGGGATCTGTTTGGTTTGAGATGGGATTTGAGCTGATAAGTGTGTGGTAGGGGAACTATAGTGTCAAGTTTGATGCGAAGACGAAGGAAGGGGGGAGGATTTATTGTTTTATGGGGGGTTCGAGTTGCTTTACCCGGAAAAGAGTCAGAAGAATGAGAGGGTAGAACTCAAGTAGAAACAATCTTATATCTAGCTGCTTCTTGAGCTTCCAAGCAGCCCACTTGTACAAGGGTCTTTTGCTTGAAAGTTGTCTTTCTGGTCAGAGGAATGGTTGGCTGGGGGCCATCCTTCATATATCTGTTCTGCATTGATGATGTCCTGTATTTTTTTTTTTGAAACATCCACGAATCATTGTGTGATGTGGCTGGCTAAATAAGAGTACTCATTATGTGCTAAGATGCCTAATGCTCATGATATTCTATCGACCGGCGGATATGGGCTTGACAGCCTGACGTGAGGAGTCAGATACCAACAAGAACCAACATGAGGATCCTGAAGGATCCAACAACCAACATAAAAGAGCTATACCAACAGGAAGCTACGTCACTGGGTACCATACAGGCGCCTTTCTCGTCACCAGCATCGATTTTCCTCCTCGCCTTCTGTTCCCTCCCCGTTCAAAATTGCATCTCTCAGCCACCCGCAACGAAGCAAGTCCCAGCAACTAATGATGAGATTTCTAACATACAATCTCGAGCTCCTGGCGTGGAAAAGCTTCTTCAACTTCATCGAACCACCAGCACTGACCCCATCTCATCGTCGATTCCAGGCGACATCCCGGGTTTTTCAAATCGGGCTACTGCTCGGAATCACGATCCACTGACCTATTTTCCTTCGAATTGTTAAAGATCCATCCAAAACCTCCAATCTTGTATGTATCTAAACAAACATAATCAGCTTTGAGCTAAATGAGAATTAAAGAGAAGCAGATGTACGCATCTATGTCTATGGTACGTTCCAATATGGATTTCAATATGCACCAATTAACTTTCGACAGGCACATTCCTTCAAAACATAACCGACACTGCAACATGGGAATGGACGGTCGAAGTCTAACGCGGACTAGACTATGGCTACCAGTCTGGCACCCGAGACTTCTGCGATGTTATGGGCGAAATTGAGCAGCCTGATCCTCATCGTGAGAGAGACTGTCCGCCTGAGAAGGGCTGGCGATAATGCATGCTGGTTCCTTTTTGCCGTGGTGGCTTGGATATGTATGTTGTTTCTTGCTTTGAGGTTGATGAATTGGGCGTGTAGACGGAAGGTGGAGTTGATCACTGTACAATAGGGAAACTACTCGGTGAAACTTGACGCAAAGACGGATGAGGGAGAGAGGATATACTGTCTGCAAGGAGGGTGTCCTTTCTTGACTAGAGATGGGGAGACTCGAAGTGCAGATGAGCTCAAATGAATGTTCTTCGGCATGACATTCGTAGTGCAACCAAGGTTGAAGGCCGAGCTTGACGAAATATAATCCTATTATGACCCCTCCAGAAAACGTTGTTTCAATAAGATACCCTTTCAATACCGCTATCAACTTTCTTTCCAATAAGTATAAACTTTGACCTCCCAATGCATCAACGGCTCCCTTCCGACCCACTCGGCAGGCACAATTCTCCCCTTTGAAACCTCCCTCCAATCACCCCCCTCTCTCTCTGGCCAGTTCGGAACAAAGTATTCATTACCAGGAGTATCATAGTCCGTGAAATTAGCGACCACAACAACAGGTTCATGACCGGGCGCCCCTCTCCTCCACGCCATGATCTTCCCGCCACGACTGGAATCCACATGGAAGAAATCCGTATCGTTGTCTCCTAACGCAGGGCAAGACCTTCGAAAATGGATGAGCTTGGAGACGTAGTCGAAGATGCGGGACCGCCAATCTTGAGATATACGTTCGTAATTCACTGGATCGATTTGCTTTTCTGACATATCTCGGTCGTGTTGATCGAGGAATTCTTCGCCCGCGAATATCATGGGGATGCCGACGGCGGTCAGGAGGAGTGCGTGAGCGAACTTGGCACGACGTTCCATGTCAATGACACGATTGTTGGAGAGGAAATTGTAGAGGCGCTCTTTGCGGAAGCCTTGAGTGTCGTGCGAGGTGATGTAGTTGACTGCTTGTGCTCCGTCCCAGAATGGATGGTTTGCATCATTTCTACAGTCCACCATTTTGCGAACGGTGTCTTCAAACCCATGATCATGGTCTTTGTCAAACTCACCAACAATAGCTGCTCTGATTCTTGCTTGGAAGGGCTCGTTCCAGAGGGCGTTCAAGCAACCTGTTTGGATCAGATCAAGAGGACAGCTGAGTTCTTCGCCGATCACAAGGAACTTAGAGCTCGGTGGATTGTTGTGTTTTGACTGATATACAGCCATTGCGTGTTCCTTGTATGAGCGAACGAACTCGTAGTTGGCGATGTTGTTCACGCTGTCCAGTCTGAGACCACCAACTCCGAAATCCGAAATCCAGCGATGGACGTGTGCTTTGTGGAAAGCCCAAGAAGGGTTCACATCCTTGAAGATACCTGCAAATTTATCAGAATCACTGGCAACATTGACCAAATTGAAGCCTACCTGACTCTGGATCGTAAGTATTGGTGGTCTGAACATAGCGCCAGCTTCTCCCACCATATCCATCACGAAGTTGACTGTCGTCTGTACGAGGGGTATGCGACTGCCAGCGCTCATCATTATGAAACTCTGCTGGTGACTTTGGATCAATATGAAACTTGTCGTAGACGATGTATACGTATGGATCATGCCCAAAAGCCATGACAACGTCGGTGAAGAACCGGACATCCTTCTGGTAGACTTTATCGACGAGCTTCACCAGAGAAGTGGCAGTCCCGAGATCAAAGTCTGTGGCAAAGTAGTTTGCAGTGGCATACCCCCATTCACCAAGCGGCCGTGCATCCGCAGCTGGAAGAAGCTCAAGAGCGTTCACACCTAGATCTGCGAGAAGAGCCTTTGTGGCAACTGCGCTGACGGTTCTGAAGCGATCACCTGTAGATCCCGGATCGACGAGTGCTAGGACATCCGTGAATGTTCCAGTGTCTATTTCTACGTCGCCAACTTTCGAGAACCGAGCCCAGGATGTTGGCAACTCATAGATAACCAAATGATTGTTGTCTGGGATACTCCCAAGAGGCGGGACTACGGAGATGTTAAAAATTGAACAAGCTCCTGATGCCCCTCTCGATTTCTATCCTCAACCCAAGGATCTCTTGTGGAAGGAATGAGCTTACTTGGCACCTGACCTGGCTCAATGCCATCTCTGTCGCAAGGCCACAGCTTTCCATCTCGAAACTTGATTATCGAAGCCGGTTGTTGCTTGTCGCCCGTATCTCTGGAGATTCTGTAGTCCACATTGTACGCAATGGGATCTGTGACCTGCACAATGCCTAGGTTCTCAGGAGAAGTATCTTCGATCTCAAACCAGTAATGATATGTGCCGTCAGCCAATGGCGGCTGAATGTCATTGGGATTGAGTTCCCAAAGATCTTTGATGGTGCTTGTGAGTGGGCCTCGGAAGATTTGACTGTATGTTGCAACAGTGGCAGGAGGGCTAGGATCGAAGATGCCAAGGACCAGCTGAGGAGATCTAGGACTTTCCGGCCGGCCAGGAATCCATAGCACAAACGTGGATTTCCTCCGCTCGAGGAGATCGTAGAACATCGTGAACGGGATTCAGTAAAATGCTTTCGACAAGAAGAATGCCGAGCGAAAGTGCTTTTGGGTAAGAGTACAGCAGGCCTTTGAAAATGTGAAACTCAATGACAGAGTTACGTCCGCGAAACAAATCAAGACAAACTTTACAGAAACTGAGAAGCTGAAGAATAAGCTGCAGATATGTGGAGGGCTGAGGTTTATGACAAATTGAGAGAGTTGCAGGAACCAATTTGAAGCTGCATTCAACCTATGCAGGTGAGTGCAACTCTGGGGAGACAAGCATCGTAAGAGGTCAGCCTGCCAGCAACAAAAGCCACGAGAGGGGAAGAACGTAACACAGAACTGGCTGCAGAACAGATGGACAGGTGTTCTCGGAGTATTCTCTCGCTTCAAGAGGTGCATTAAGATGTGTGACGGTGATTCTCGTCTGATATGACCTGTAGGACAGGCATTATGGCAGGACAAAGTGTTGCTTCAGAGACGGAGGGTATGATGTGGCGTGACACTTGTACGAGATGAGCTACTGGCTGGCTTCGTTGTTACGATTCAGCGGCTTATCTCGTATTAGATATATGCAAGTATTTTTTCAGGCGTATAAATATATTGGTGCTGTGATCGTGATATTTCTCGTGTTGAAACAGATGACTTCCCACTTGAGAAGGACTTGGTTAGCTTTGTCTGGCGGACATCACCAAGCCCGCCCCACATGAGCTCCAAGCACCCCTGATGACCTCGGACATTCCGGACCTCCAACATCAACGACATCGAACAACATCCAAGACAATATCCTCATGACTCGGCACCCACGACGATTGAACAGAAGAAAAAGGCTAAGCTCATTGCTACTAGATACAAGAAGAGTCACTCCGCCACACGTCATCGAGTTTCCATGCCATCACAGTTGACCCGTTCTTACGCAAGCTTGTCCGGCTTTCTGGCGCCTTTTACTTCGGTATCTGGAGCCTTCGGACATATCGAAGTCTTTACAATGGCATTAAGACTTAAGGAGCGCAATCTGCTACTCCAGAATTTGTACCCTATCACAGCGAACAGGGCTAATCAGAGAAGCTTGTATCAGAGCCGCCAGGTTTTCACCCCGCTCGGTCACAGTAGATTTCCTACGGACTTCCAGTCGCAGGATCACGAGTAAGTGTATGTCCGAGTCGTTACTTGACTATTATATAAGTATAGACTCTTCTTTCCTCCAGACAAGATGCTTTGTCCCTCAGCTATATTATCTCCAACTGTCATCACTTTCCTTGTTCAAGATGTCAAGACCAGTAGGAGCTCCGAGTGGACCACCAGGCTTCCCTCCGTTCGAACCACCTCTCTCAGCTCTATCCGCATTATCTTCTGAAATTCAGACTTCCATCACAGACTACGAGAATGCAAAGACGCCAAAAGAGAAAACTGCAGCTTTGCAAAAGGTCCAGGCCAGTTCCAACAAGCTCTCTCGTACAACAACGCCTATCCAACAACAATTTATGCAAATTAACTTTGGACCCAATGTGAACGTTGCGATACGAATCGGAGTAGAAATGGGTCTCGTCGTAAGTTACTTGTTCCTTTCCCTGCATACTGCTCACTATTGCAGATTGCACTTCCAGCGTCCGGTGAGCCTTCGACCGTCGCCGATCTAGCTCAAAAGATAAATGCACAAGAAGAATTCCTCTTTCGTATAGCACGAACTCTCTCGGTCTTCGATATTCTCCAAGAATCCGACTCGCCCTCCTCCGATCTCCCATCCTATAGCCATACGTCCTACTCTCGATTCCTTACTCTGCCAACTGCAGAAGCATCCACTCGACACCTCTTCGACAATATGCTTCAGGCACAAGCCAATTCTGCAAGCGGATACTACCTCAGACACGGCTTCAAGAATCCCGAAGATGCAAAGAACAGCCCGTTCAGCTTTGCGAACGGGACGGACGATAAGGGCATCTTCGATATATTAGAGGAACAACCGGAGAGAATGAAGCTATTCAACAGCGCCATGGCGATACAGGCTACGATTGGATTGAAAGATGTCCTGCTAGCATACCCATTCGATAAATTGGAAGCAAATAAAGACGGTGTGGTGATGGTTGATGTTGGAGGTGGAAAGGGACAATTCATCAACGAGTTACGGTCGGTGTACCCTAATCTGCAAGGCTTGATGGCACTAGAAGATATGGACGTCGTTCTGCAAGGCGGAACGGTAGTCCCAGATGAAGTTATCAAACAGCCATACGACTTCTTCAAAGAACAACAACCAATCAAAGGTACCTCCCATACTCTTCCCAGCCTGCCCATAACCCTGTGCGCTAACAGCAGACAGCTTCCAATTACTTCCTAAAATCCATTCTCCACGACTGGCCCGACTCCTCCTGCGTCCAAATTCTCCAAAATCTCGCACCAGCCCTGCGCGGCTCACCCTCTTCTCGCCTCCTACTCTGCGAACTTGTCCTTCCCGATCGCAACCCCACCATCGGCCAAGTCTTACGCGATATGAATATGCTGGTTATCGCCGGTAAGGAGAGGAATAAATTGCAGTGGCGGAAGTTGCTAGGGTCAGCTGGCTTCAAGATTCTGGGCTACTACGGGTTGGATAGTCCCAATAGCAGTATCATTGAGGCCGTGCTCGATGGGTGAGATAGGAAGCTCGTTGGGGTCGAGAAAAAAATGAGAATCTCTACTTTGTATTTGCGAGAAGTTGATCGTATATAAGCAGGAAACTCAACTCACACCACAAGTCGGAAGTGGACGTGCCAAGTGCTGCCTTTATTGACTCTGTAAGCGAGGCGCCCCGTTTGTAACCCCATCTCCATC